>PVJD01013502.1:0-33688 GCA_004026545.1 Mormoops blainvillei
CTGTTGAAATAACCCGGCCGGGAGGTGGTGGTGAAGGGGGATGATCATAGAGGAGGTGAGAGAGGGGCCAGATCCTGCACACGGGAAAGAGCGGCCGTCAGGTTCCGATGGCTTGGACGTGGAGCGGGAGAGAGTGGATGACTGCGAATGCTGGAAGGCGAGCAACACAGAAAACACTTTTAAAAAGAATAAAAATATCCCTGGCTGGTATGGTTCAGTGGATTCAGTGCCGGCCTGTGAACCAAACGGTTGCTGGTTCAATTCCCAGTCAGGACACATGCCTGGGTGGCGGGCCAGGTCCCCAGCTGGGGGCGTGCAAGAGGCAACCACACATTAATGTTTCTCTCCCTCTCTTTCTGCCTCTCTTCCTTTCTCTCTAAAAATAAATAAAATCTTTTCCAAAAAAAAGAATAAAAATAATTCATAATACTTGGCAGTGTTCCCAAATGGAATGCTAACACTTTGCAGAAAACAAAACAGAATTTTCTAAATTGAAATATGTTGATTAAAAGATTAAACAGCAACTCTTTGCTTCGACGAGATAAACATTCTTTAAAATTCCAGTATAAAATCAAATGAGGCAGTTTAAATAAGACTTTGCAGAAATCTTCATGAGTTGTTCAAGTCATTATATACATACAATTGCTGAAGATCTTGTAAATAACAGCAGCTAAAATTTATCAAAAACTGCTCTCAGTTCTTTATAATCCTCAAAGCTTGGTGTTATGATTATTCCCATGTTTCAACTGAAAAGTCAAAAGGACCAAGAAGTTAAATACTTTGCCCTGACTGGTGTGGGTCAGAGGGTTGGGTGTCATCCAGCAAACCAGCAGGTCACCGGTTTGATTCCTGGTCAGGGCACATGCCTGGGTTGTGGGTCAGGTCCCCCGTTGGGGGTGTGTGAGAGGCAGATGATCCATGTTTCTTTAATGCATCAATGTTTCTCTCCCTCTCTTTCTCTCTCCATTCCACTTTCTCTAAATATAAATAAATCTTAAAAAAAAAGAAAAAGAAAAAGAAAAAGCGGACGTCAGTAATTTGTCCAAAGTCAGAGAGACAGAGGTTGAATTTAAACCCAAGCAATCTGGCTCCAGAGATCCGCTCATTCAAAAAAGAACCATGGCTTTTGTGGGAAAAAAAAATCATATATATATATATATATAATTTGGTAAATTGGTGATCGTCAGTGAACTGACCCAGAGACATGGGATATCAAAAGCCACCTGAATGTGAGCACTGGGCTGACGTCGGCCTAAAACCCGAGAGGTCCCCCAAGGCCGAGCACCGGAAAGGGGCCTAGGGCTCTGGCTGCTCACCCCGGCCTCCCGCGCACTACTCAGCCCTGGGCGTCCTCCAGGGCTGGTTGCCAAATCAGCGCAGCAAACCTGGTGGTCGCCAGCAGCTGATGACACATTGGGCCATCCTTAACCGCTGACCTCCAGCTATCCTGAGGTGGTCTCGCTGGGCCAGCACATGCCACACCCAGCCTCCCCCCAAGGGGAGTGACACTCACCCTGCTGTAGTGCCCAGCAGGTTTAGAGGGGGCAGACACTTAAGAGCTGTGTCCCAAGGCCCACCTCATCCCTAATACCCCACATGGCAAAGTTGAGGTGCAACTCAGAGAAACCCAAACTGTGTTCCATGAAACTTTAGCTCCAAGAAAACATTTACATCATCCTGAAAGTGGGTTCCATGCTCAAATGAGGCTAAAAAAGTGCTGGTATGAATCAAATCAAAGTCTCTTTCGTTCAGAACTACACAGAGCCTTTAATCTGCTCATGTGCATGATTATTTGTGAGAAATGAATGTAGTGTGTGGCATCTCCCAAAACAATTTGAGTAGAGATTTCTTTTCCCAGGGAGCAAACACAGTTTAGGTCATGTTGAGCCCAGGTGTGGGGAAGCAGGTCCATGAGCCAGCACACAGCCTGGTCTTGTACAGTCCTGGATCGCCCTCTAGTGGTTGGGCACTGAGACTGCAGTTACCCAGCAGGCATGGGTGTCGCCAGAGTATGTTCATGATACAGTCTTCCCTATCAGTCAGCTGAACAGCCCAGCACCAAGGAATAGACAACAGTCAAACACTGTAACTATATTATTCTCTCAGTTTTTATTGAATACAGGTTCACTCAACATAGAACATCAATATATATTAAATCCTCAGACTCTTAACAATCTAAAAGAAGTATCACTCACACACACACACACACACACACACACAGAGCAATCAGTGGGGAATAACGAACCCGAGTCCCATAGTCTCAGTCTGCAGGTCCAGGAGACAGCACAGTGGCAAGGAGGTGATCAGCGTCTTGCAAGGAAGGATCTCTGGAGCCAGGTGGGCAGCAGTGCAGGCGAGGTCCTGAATCCAGCAGGGCAGAGCCTCTGGCAGCCGATGCCAAGGGAGATCAGGGTGGCGTGGAGCAGACCTCCGGTGTGTGGGGCTCAGCGGTCTCAGCAGTGGTCTGGAGCCTGCCTCGGTTATATCTTGGAAGTGGAGTACTCCACCCTTCTGTGTCTCTTGACAAATGTTTTGGGACCCCTGATGGTAAGTGGGGAATTTACCCAGGAGCCATTCTATGTGTGGTCCCACTCTGCAGACATGGCTGTTCTGATCACATGTGCAGATCTCTTAGGTGCGTCTCCTTGCCAGATGTGTCTGCCCTGACTGAGGTAGTTTCCCTCTTGAACGGAAGTGTCATGGCTGCCTGGCAGCCATCTTGATCAACGTGAATGACTCCACTTTGTTTCACATACTTTATACTATCTTTATGGGAGCAGGGCCCTGCTCCGGGTCCCTCTCCACCCCCAGCACCTGATGGAGATCTGCCCTGCCACGGCCCAGGGCCACACTAGTCACCATTGTTAGAAACTCAGTGCTGGCAACTGCAGTGAAATCTCTGTCTGGTGAGTCGCTGCACCTCCTCCTCACGGGTCCCTCTTTGAGACTTCCGGACTCTTCAGGAGAAAAGATTGGCAGCCTGGGATCTAAAGTCACATGGGGCAGGAGTGAAACTGATCGATTCTCCTACCTCCCCACCCCCGTTCCCCACACACATACAGTCGTACACTCAGTCCTGTCGCTTAGCCTGGAAAATGTCTCCAGCTACAGCACCTAGGAGCACGTGTGTCCTCCACCCAGGACAGCCCCAGGTGAAGGACGCAGGGCAGCAGTCTTCCTGTTTCATAAACGAACACTGTAGGAGGCTGAATAACGGCCACCCAAAGATATCAGGTCCTGAGTCCTGGAACCTACAACTGTTGCCTCTGGAAAAAGGGTCTTTGCAGATGTGATAACCTGAGGGTGTTGGGATGGGGACTTAGAGGGGGCTTCCATTCGTCTTTCCTAACCGCCTGTCCCCTATCTGCTCTGCAATCCCACAGCACTGTGCGTGGCTCCATCACATCACTGAGTCCTACATCCCAGCGAAAAGGGCAGGTCCTGGTGCAGACCAACCTCAATAGACACTGTACTAAGCGAATGAGTGAACAAATGAACATTTGAGGCAGAGGGCTAGGAACTTCAATTGAAGTGTGAAAGGCAAAGTTAGCAAGCAGGACAAATACCCTTCTTCTGATTTCTGTGCAAGACTTAAGAACTGTCCTTTCCTTAGACACTTAAAGACCAGAAGTTTAAACCGGACAGTGTTTCCCATATTACTGATGCAATTTAGTATATTCTCATACCAAGTGTTCTGTTGTCTCTTTGACATCTTTACATAAAACGAAACTACCTTTAAACATAAAATACCCACTTTATACTTGTCCAAGTAATAATTTCCATGAGGTCATGCATGGCTATTAGTAATATTTTTCTAATACACATGAAAGATTAAATTTTCTCTTTAACCTTTCATTAAAAAGTTTTTTTAAAGTAAAGATTAAATTTTAAAATTATTCATCCATGTACCAAATAAAATTATCTTTCCTATTCCTAGAGATACATAGGCCACACTCTGGAAAATTCCTTTGCATAAAGGGTTCAGGGAGGGCCTGCCTAGACACAGGAAGACAACAGAAGTGACTTCCCTCTGGCCACATACATCTGTGGCTGAGGAGACACGGTGAAAGGGGCTGGGATATCACCCTGCATGGGCAGACACAGACCCCCCGGAGCTCCTCCACCCCACTCCAAGCCTCCAATTACAGCAGCCCAGTGGACCTGGGAATCCTCTAGAATTAGGGAGGCTCCTGAACCCAGGAACAAAGTTCCCTTGCTCCCACAGTTCCTTAAGGCCAGGTAGGTGGTTCCTTGCACACGTACTTAAATCCTCCACAAGAACCACCTGCCTTCCCTTGTCATGACCCCCCGGGGCAAAGGAGCAGCAGTGACCTCAGACAGGGAAAAGTCTGAGCTCGGCAGGAGGTTTTGTCCGCAGGCAGAACTGGCCCTGCCTTTTGCCCTCCCGCTGCTTCAAAACAGTGTTCATTTGACTTTTACCTCTGCCTGCAGCCGCAGCTCCCAGGCCGTGGGCCTTCTACCAGCACTGCCTGGCGTGGTTTGTAGAGCCTGAAAACCAATGAGCTGCTCTCTCTGTGGGAACAACGTTCAACTTGTGGTCAAAGCAGGTAAAACAGAGCAGAGCCAAGCTGCCCAGCAAAGAGCCAATGCAAGCAGGAGCGTCTAGGCAGGCCGCCAGCTGGAGCTCTGGCTGCCCTCTGCTTCCCGGGGGGACCCTGGGGTCTGCCCTCCCGTCCCCACCTCGGAGTCTGTTTGCCCCACAGAGGACGTTTGGGCTCCGTCACCTGTGAGGACCCTACCACCATGTCACCCTTTAGAGCCACCCACCTTATGTACAAACGAATCAGGACCCTCCCGGGACACAGCCCCCAAGCAAGCCCTCTCACCGGCTTACCTGAAGCCTTGCTGCACCATTCAGAAAACTTTCCCTCCCTCCGCTCCCGCCCAACCTTCATGAAGTGTCTGAAAGTCTTCGTGGGGATCCCCGGTGCATCCTAGAAGAGACAGAAGTTCCCCTTTGGAGACGGGGCTCCCCTCCTTCTTGCTCCCCTAAGCCTCTGAACCTGCTGCTGGCCTGGGAGCCACTGCGATCAGTGCCGGGTGCTTTCTGGGCGAGCAGCAGCTTCACACGCTGCCGAAAGTGTGCTGATTTAGGGTCTGGGAGCCTCAGCAAAACGCGCATAGCAAGATGATACAGAGAAGCTGTGCACAATTCCACCGACATCACAGGGTACAAGGCTTAGGGCATGCCTTTCCACCACCCGACTGAATCCTCGGATGGGAGACCATGGCTTGCTCCTTTTTGTACTTCAGGCACTATCCTTATGCCAGACATGTCGTTCCTTGTGGCTACCAATGTTTGAAAAAACTGCTGCCAAAAACAAATGCCAGGTGCTCTTCTAAGACCTACTAAAAGTTGCTTGGACTTTTAACATCTACCCAGAGCCCATGGGAGGGCCTTGGGAGGCATCTAAATCTAAGATGAGGATTCGTTCAAGGTTAGCAAGAAATGTTTTATTTTTGTTTATTTTTTTAGAAGGAACTTTTTTTTTACTGCCGACACTATTATAGGTGTACCCCATTCCCTCCCTGCCCCCGCCACTGCCCACCTTCACCCAGCCCCCAGCCTGCCCTGCCCTTCACCACCTTGCTCTCTGTATCTGTGAGCTGTGCCCATATGCGGACGCGTTCTTTGGTTAAGCTCTTCTAGTTTCACGGAAGAAATGTTTTAATCGGGCCCGAACATAGGGCCAGAGTTAGATTAAGCAGCAGGTGAAAACAGTCAGAGATGCGGGCACCATTAATAAAGCACACCTAGGTGCCCCTCCTTCTAATCTGATCTGCACAGATAGTATCGTCAATGACATCATGCCCATATTTGTTAATAACAAGGTGTGCTTTTATTTAAGGATATTAATAGATTTTATTGATGCCTTTAATGATAATATGCATGCTCTGGTTAAAAAACGAGCATGAGGAAGCAAAAGCACTCAAATCCTAACCTGTACCAGACAGAACTTTCAGTACCTGGCTCACCCACAGCCACCTGTGGAGTGTGTGCAGCCCCGTGGGCCACCAGTGCCACCGGTGATGGACACTTAACCCAAGGAACACTTAACCCATGCGGAAGCCAGACCGAGCCAATTAAATTCCCTCGGTCAGACACAGAGACCCAGAAGAAAGTAACCAATGAGCAGACAGCACAGAGAGGTCAGCACGCAGGGTGGCATCTCCAGCAGCCACTGGGAGAAACAGAGGAGAGAGACCCCACCGCCACTGTGATGTGAGGGGAGAAGCTGTGTGGGTTTCCATTCCTAGACCAAAGGCGCCCCAGCTGGAACGAATAAGATGAAGCTTACAGTGTAAACAACCATGGTGCCGTTGCCAGTTGAGGTGTGCCCTGTGTCTGGACTGTGGCCCCGGCACTTACTCTCTTTATCCTCGTGCTTTTCCCTCTCTCTGGCAGGGTGTCCCCCAGGGTTCGTCCAACCATCTTCAGCAAGGTGGCTTTTTGTCCCTGAGCTTCCAGCACCTTCTGCAGTTCATCCTGGGAGTCCTCTGGCTCTGTAGCACAAGACAATCTCCAAGGTCAGCCTTGGTGCCCGAAATCTGCATGCTCAAAGCCCCACTGCACCCACCTGGCGCTCACTCCCTCCAGAGATCCCGGCCTTCAGCTGGCGATCACAGGGCCACTGACCCAGTCCGCGTGTCCATCCTGGGTCAGAAGCTGGGGTGTTTCCATTCCTGGGCACCTGTGCCTCAGAACCCCTGCCCACATTCAGGATTCTTATTCCCTTCCAGTCTAGACCTCTAAGAGCTGGGCTCAGTCCTGCTCCCAGGATAACTCAGGGCTGCAGGCTTTTGTCTTGCACTTGAGTCCTGGCAGCAGCTCGTTCCCTGACTCCAATCTGGTCCCAGATTCCAGGCCCTGCCTGCTGCCAGATGCAGCCTAAAACAGCCCCTCCTGATACCCTCACCCCATTGCTGTGTCAAATTTGCTCCCTTTAAGGGGATAATATGGTATACAGGATAGACAGATTCATGCTTTCTTCAAGTTTGCTGTCTAGGTCAGGTGCTCTCCCTCCAGTTCGGATGTAGTAAACATCCAAATCGCAGGGGTTCAAAGGCACATACATTCCCCACCCCTACCCTCCCTCCAGAGAGGCCGATTCCATAGGTCTCAGGAAGGGCTCTGGAATCTGCATTTTAACTTGTCCAGGTGATTCTGGTGGACACGGGCCATAGACTACAGTTTAAGAAATGCCCACCCAGAAGGTAACAAAATCAGCAACTACAACAAAATGTGGCAACTGCTATAAAGGGGCCACCCAGGCTGAGTCAGGGAAGCCCCCTGAAGTGCCGTTTTAGTCCAGTGTGGGGGCCACTGCAGTTAGAACTGGGCCAGCCCTTTGATTCGCTCAAAGCACATTTACTGACAAGCAACATAAGTGTGAACAGGCCAGTGCTGGGTGCTGGGGACACATGAGAAAGCCCGCAAAAAGTCACACTCGAAGGTGGTAATCAACCCTGGCTGTGAATCTGAACCACCTGGGCTCCATCCCAAGCTAGTTTCATCAGAATCTCTGAGGGTGGGGCCCAGGCCTTCATATTTATTTTTAGAAAGGCCCAGATCTTCTCAGAAACAGCTAAGCCTGAGAACCAACTGTTCTAGAGCAGTGGTTCTCAAAGCATGAGCCATAGCACCGGCTCCAGCTGGTAACTCCTTAGGAATGCAGATTCCGACTGTATCCACAGTTCTGCGGGGGAGCCCTGCAGTCTGGGAGCAGGGGGACCTCCTTCTCACTGCACAGCCCTTGCATTCACGCCTCTAGCTCCCTTCACCCCAGGCTCAGGTGGCCAGACGTGGTTAAGTAGAGACCATCGAAACAACAAAGAGGGCAGCAAATCTGTTTTTAGCTTTGTCCACCAGGGAAGAAAGTGAGGCCCTACCTTCTTTGGAAAAGTCCTCTTCTGGGTTCACAGCCTTCCGCCGCTTACAGCTCCCTGAGGAGAAGGAACACTTAGCGGCTCCCGTGCATTGGACCCCATCCCCAGCTCAGAGAAAAGTGTGGAACAGCATGTGAAAGCCAGTCAGAAGGAGTAGGCCCACTAGTCACTTCTTTACCAGCGACAGGCAGGCAGAAGCAGTGGTCACAACCACAGACACTAGAGGCAGAAGGCTCAGAGTTCACAGTCCAGCCCTGCCCGTCACTCGGTGGACACGACTTGGTCAGTCCTTGAACCTCTCTAGGCCTCAGTCTCCTTATCAGAAAAATGAAGATATCCCTGCCCAGCCTGCACTAAACCATGGAGAAAAGGTAATGAGACAATGAATCTGAAGTGCTTGGCGAAGCAGATGGCGCTCACCCGAGCCCCGGCGCTGGGAAGTTCGGGGCCGCAGGAGTAGTGCCCCTCTGAGCTGGTCGCCAGGCTGGGAAGGAAATGTCTAGCCTCAAGGCAGGGCATGGGAGGAGACTTGTGGGTTTGCAAGAAAGGGCAGAAGGGTAGATACAGGGATGGGACAGGAGAGGCAGGGTGGACGGAATAAAAGGGGCCAGTTTCATAAGGGGCAGGCCAAGGTCTGCTCGCAAGAGCAGTGCCCTGTAGGTTACTGCCTGCCTTTAGACGCCAACACCTGCACTCCATTAACACGCACACACGCACACGCACACACACCGGTACACCAGGGTGCCCAAGAGAGGAGGATGATACTCCAAACAGGGCCCATTCACACAGAGTCGGGGTGAACTTGCTATACACCAGGAACAAGGGAAAGGTCTTCCTTACAGAGAAGAGGAGGCAAGGCAAGAAACCCAGCTGCAGCAAAGAACACCTGCAGCACAAATGCCAGGCTCAAGCCCTGTCTGTCCCAGAAGCACCCTCCCCGGTCCAGCCAGAGAGCCTGGTACTACATGCCCTCATCCTCATCCTATAGGCTGACCAGTGAGGGGCAGGAAAGAGAAAAGGCCAAGACAACAGCTGAGGCTGTTACAAAACACCTCATGCAGACTTACCCTTTACCTTCTTGCGCGACGAGTTCTGGGTCTGCAAAGACGTAGAACAGAGTGGGTTACAACCAGCAGGGAACTCTGCTCTGAGCAGTGATTCTGTCTGGCACCGTGAAAAGGCGACAGCCACTATTTCCATACCACGTATTAGAAACTGGAAGGAGCTCACAGTTCTCCAGCCCAAACCCCAAGCACATCTCATGACGTCCCTACGTGAGAGGGGTGACCCCAAGGTTGAATGGCAGCAACCAGAATGGTGCTGTGCTTTATTTTCCTCTGGTGGGGAGGCGAGAATGCCTCCTCTTCAGGGAGGGACTCTGGCCCCTTGAATGGCTGGGATTGAATCTCCCGCCTGTCACTCCAGAGCACCCGGTGTGGATGCCCGTGAGGCACTTCACTTCTCCAGCCTCTTTTGTCATGGGTCAAATGACAATGAGGAGAGAAGGTAAGTCTACCTTGAAAGGCAGTCATGAGGTTTAAATGAAGCAATAAGCCAAGTATCAAGCGGGGGCCAGCATTTAACATGGTCTCTGGTATTAGTGTGAACCCATCTGCCCGCAGCCCCTAAGGACAACGGGCACATCTTCAGCCTGCAGGGAGGGAGGCGGGCTGCATCCTCACTGCTTTGTGCCCCTCAAGCCTGAGGATTCCTCTCTCCTTAAAGAACCTGCCTGATGAGACAAATAGCAGTAAGTCCAGAAGAATCCAAAGAGGCCCTTGTGGGGAAGAGCCCAAGGGGCACCAGAGGCTGGCTGGGTGGAAGGGCAGGCCTACCATCTCCTTCTGTGAGGTAATGAGTCTGGCTTGCTGTTGCATCTGGGTGCTGAGGGACATAATGTGCTGCTGGGACTGGGAAGCTGTTACATGGAGCTGACACAGGGTGTCATGCAGCTTCTCATTCTCCTTCTGTAGCTTCTTCGTTTCCTTCTGCAGCTTCTTATTTTCACTCTGCAGCTTCTGATTCTCTTCCTGTAGCTGATGGGCACAGGATGGTTACTCAGTCATTATCACAGGGAGCCCCGAGTGCCCAGTGTCCATGGGGCTGGCCCCTGTAGGTAAATGCTGGTCGGGGTTTCACCAGGAGCAGGGGAGAGGGTTTCCTGACCTGGGCAGCTGGCTTTCTAGCAAGACTGACTACCTTCCAGTTTGGGAACATGTTCAAGCTGTGCCTGAGGAGAAGGGACAATTGAACACAGGCTGCAAAGATCAGGGCACAGGGGCTCTCTGTCAGGTGTGGCCACCCACTGAAGGGCAGTCAGGGAAGTGGAGGTCATTCAAAAATCATCAAATGGGTGTTTTTAGGTGAAAACGAAAGGCGAAGAAAATGGGATAACACGCTGCATCTGGTATAAGAGCAGAGAGAAAATGAGACTATTTACTATATTTGTATAAGAAACTCTAGAAGAGTATTCAAGAAAACAGCGAAAGTGGTCACCTGCAGACAGTGGGTATAGGGGACAGGTAGATAAAGACGGGGTGGGAGGGAGGACTTAACTTACTGTGCCTTAATATATTTCTCCTGCTTGAGGACTAAACTCGCATGCATTTCTCATTTTAAAGTGTTTCAAATGAAATAAATTCATCGGGTGGGATCACTGGAGTGGGGTGGCTACTGTGTGCCCCACTCTGATTCACGCACTTTGACCTTCTGAGCTCTCCGTAGGCAGAACCCAAGCCTTCCTCTTCAACTTGCCTCCTCCTCGGGGGCATTTTTATAGAAGCTGTTTTCTCTGCCCTGAAGCCTGCAGCTCTCTGTTCACTGGTCCTGGTATCTGAGCCCTTCCACTGGGGCTACCCCTGAACTGTTACTGAGGTCCACAGCCACCTGTTCTCTCCTGGGTGGGATGTCAAAGGAGGGCCTGAACACAAAATGACCAGGCAACTCATCATAGGTTTATGGCAAAAGCCTCCTTGGAGAGCCTCAAGGGGTCACTGCCCAGGGGACCACATTACTCTGTGGTGGTTCGGAAGAAAAGGCCTGGAGTCCTCTGTTCCTGGCCAGGGAAGCTGCTGTCTGGGCGGCTCACCCTTCCAGGTACTGATGAGGGTTAGTAGCCAGGAACAACATCAGCAACAAAATACTTGCCGACCAGTTCAGTTTGGAAGGGAAAACAGTGTACTGGGAGGAGATCATGGGAACCACGCTCCCCACCCTCCTGCCCAGCCCCACCACCCAATGAGAACTACCTCTCTGTTATTAGCTGACAGCTGCTTTTCCAATTCATGAAACATCCTCTTCCATTCTCTATTCTGAAAAGAAATTGCAGCCCCTTCACATATTAAAATATATTATAAAACTCCCCTTGCTGGTGTGGCTCAGTGGATTGAGTGCTGGCCTGCAAACCAGAGAGTCGCCGGTTCTATTCCCAGTCAGGGTACCTGCCTGAGTTATGGGCCAGGTCCCCAGTAGGGGGCGCACGAGAGGCAACCACACACTGATGTCCCTCTTCCTCTCTCCCTCTCTTCCCCACTCTCTAAAAATAAATAAATAAAATATTTTATGAGTATATATATACTACAAAACTACAGGAATTAAAAAGTACTGGCTCGTGATTAGGAAGACTGGACAATGAAAAGATTAGGCAGTTTAGACAAAGAGGGGAAAACATGGAATATTAGTCTGGGGGGGATGGGTTGCTGACTAATAGTGTTCACACAAGTAGCTAAGTGCTTGGAAAAGAAAAACAACTATGAACTTAGATCCTTATTTCATACCTTAAACTAAACTAAAGTCTAGGTGGGTCAAAGATTTAAACAAACATACAAATAACTGTCACCAAGATGGTGGAATAGGAGGTTCAGCTCTCAAACCACCCACAGGTGAGATAACCATATGGGAACCGGAGAATCCAGCTCACAGGTTCCAGTGCCTCAATGGAGCAAAATAATCAAAGAATAGATGCATTGATGAGGAGGAGAACAGTTTCACATTCCTCCATCACCCCTCCCACAAGGCAGCACAGCTCAGTGCCAAGAGAGAATTCCTCAAGCTTGCAAACGTTTCCACAAGGGAAAAAGCATCCCACGACTGCCCCAGCCTTGAGGGATGCTGCCCAGGAAGCCCACTTCTGTCTCACTGCCCCCAGAGTGGACGGCATTGGCATGGCTGAAATCGGTGTGTGGCGCTGACACACAGATCTCAGCCACAGATGCTGTTGGCTGGCTTATGGACACCAGGACGTCTGGGAGGAGGGAAGGTAAAAGGGTAGAGTATTTGTATGCAGTTGAAGTTAAGTTGTTATCAGCTTAAACCAGACTGCTGTAACTACAAAATGTTTTATGTAAGCCTCATACTAATCACAAAAAAGCACCTATAGCAGGTACAAAAACTGATAAAAAGAGAAAGGAAATCAGAACATACTACTAGGGAAAAAAGCATCAAATCACAAAGGAAGACGGCAAGAGGGAAAGAAAATGACAAAGTAACTTCAGAAAAAAGTCTGAAAACAACAAAATAGCTTAAGTGCTCATCTACCAAAAATTTTTTAATTTTTCAATTACAGTTGGCATACACTATTATATTAGTTTCAATATACGTACAACATAGTGATTACACATCTGTACCTTACAAAGTCATTACTCCAGTAAGTCTAGAACCCACCTGACACAATACATAGTTTTTACAATATTTTTTACTGTATTTTCTATGCTGTACTTTACCTCCCTGTGGCTGCTTTTATAACTGACAATCTGTACTTCTCTGTCCCTTCACCTTTTTCACTGATCATCCCAATCCCCCTTCAACCTGGCAAGCATCAATTTGTTCTGTATCTATGAGTTTGTTTCTGTTTTGTTTGTTTATTTATTTTGTTTTTTAGATTTCACATATAAGTGAAATCATATAGCATTTTTCTTTCTCTGTCTACTTATTTCACTTAGCATAATATCTTCTAGGTCTATTCATGTTTTCTCAAATGGAAAGATTTCATTCTTTTTATGACTTTTTTTGAGCCCTCCCCCACACAGAGACACAAAGTGGTGAGGCGGGCTGCCCCGCCCTGGCAATTGCCTAAGGCTCCGCCCCATACAATTTACTGGTGCCTTTTCTACAATAGGCCATACCACTAAGATAGGGAGTCAAAACAGCTCTATCTAATACACAGAAACAAACACAGGGAAGCAGCCAAATTGAGGAGACAAAGAAATATGGCCCAAATGAAAGAACAGAACAAAACCCCAGAAAAAGAACTAAACAAAATTAAGATAACCAACCTATCAGATGCAGAGTTCAAACCACTGGTGACCAGGATGCTCAAAGAGCTCACTGAGTACAGCAACAATGCAAAGGAAGAAATGAAGGTTACACTAAGTGAAATAAAGAAAAATCTACAGGGAACCATCAGTGGAGGGGAGGAACCTAGGATTCAAATCAACATTTTGGAACATAAGGAAAAAATAAACAGTCTTTGTGGAGAGTCACCATGAGTTTCCTATCCCAGCCAGCTGCTCAGATCCATCCTTCTGCCACATCCTCCGAGAGCCCTCGGACCACCCCAAGGTCCCCACCACAGCTCCAGTGCCCCCAAGCTGCCTGTCCTCGGCTGCCCATCATGACCACGTCCACCTCACAGGTGCGCCAGAACTACCATCAGGACTTGGAGGCCACCATCAACCGCCAGTTCAACCTGGAGCTCTACGCTTCCTACTTCTGCCTGTCCATATCTTACTACTTTGACCATGATGATGTGGCTTTGAAGAACTTTCCCAAATATTTTCTTCACCAATCTCATGAGGAAAGGGGACATGCTAAGAAACTGATGAAGCTGCAGAACCAACAAGGTGGCCAAATCTTCCTTCAGATTATCAAGAAACAAGACCGTGACAACTCAGAGAATGGGCTGAATGCAACGGAGTGTGCATTACACTTGGAAAAGCTGAATCAGTCACTACTAGGCTTGTGCAAACTGGCCACTGAAAACAATGACCCTCATTTGTGTGACTTCGTTGAGTCTCACTACCTGGATGAGGATGTGAAACCCATCAAAGAACTGGGTGATCATGTAACCAACTTGCACAGGTTGGGGGCCCCTGCATCTGGCATGGCAAAGGATCTCTTTGACGAGCACTCTGGGTGACAGTAAAGACAGCTAAGCCTCAGGCTGCCTCCCCACAGCCACAGGAGTGACTTTCCTGGTCACCAAGGCAGTACGTGCATGTTGGAGTTACCTCTACCTTTTCTATAACTTGTACTAATCACCCACTTATGTCCTTCATTTGTACCATTCCTTCAAATAAAGTAATTTGGTACCAGAAAAAAAAAAAAGGAAGAAATAAGCATTCAACCGGAATGGCAAGAAGAAAAAGGAATGCAAAAATTCAAGGATAGTATAAGGAACCTCTAGGACATTTCCAAACATACCAACATCTGAATCACAGAGCTGCCAGAAGGAGAAGAGGAAGAGCAGGAAACTGAAAACATATTTGAAAAAATAATGAAAGAAAACTTCCCTAATTTGGTGAAGGAGATAGACATACAAGTCCAGGAAGCACAGAGAGTCCCAAACAAGTTGGACCCAAAGAGGACCACACCAAGACACATCATCAATAAAATGCAAAAGGTTAAAGATAAAGAGAGAATCTTAAAAGCAGTAAGAAAAAAGCAGAGAGTTATCTACAAAGCAGTTCCCATAAGACTATCAGCTGATTTCTCAAAATAAACTTTTCAGGCAAGAAGGAACTGGCAGGAAGTATTCAAAGTGATGAAAAGCAAAGACCTATAACCTAGATTACACTCTCCAGCAAAGTTCTCATTTAGAATTGAAGGGCAGACAGAGTGCTTCCTAGACAAGGTAAAGCTAAAGGAGTTCATCATCATCAAGCCATTATTACATGAAATCTAATAAAACTATGAACATTAAAATGGCAACAAATTCACAACTATCAACAACTGAGCCCGAAAAAAACAAACTAAGCAAAAAACCAGAACAGGAACAGAATCATAGACATGGAGATAATTTGGAGGGTTATCAGCTGGGAGGGGGAAGGGGAAGAATGAGGGGAAGGAAAGGTGCAGGGACTAAGAAGCTAGTCAGTGAAAAACAAATACCATAAGATCTCACCTATAAGAGGAATCTAATGAACAAAACAAACTAACAAACAAATAGACCCACAGGCAAGGAAACATGGAACAGACTGAAAGTGACCAGAGGGGAGAAGGAGGTTAAGGGAGGAAAGAAGGGGAAGGGATTTGTCAAAGAACATGTATGAATGACCCACAGACATGGACAACAGTATGGGAATTGACTGTGGGAGCAGGGGGTGGGATGGGTAGAGGAGGGCTAAGGCGGAAAATTGGAACAACTGTAATAGAATAACAATAAAAAAGATCTAATTTAAAAATGCTACTAAGAAACATGTGTAACACCCTAAAAACTACAATTGGAGTTATAGCATATTGATATTCTTTAAATAAAAAGAGCCATATTTTTAAAAACAAGCATAATTGGTAGATACAAAATAGACAGGGGGATGTTTAAGAATAATATAGGAAATGGAGAAGCCAAAGAACTTACATGCATGACCCATGGACCTGAACTAAGTAAGGGGTAATTGCTGGAGGGAAGGGAGGCACCAGTTGGGGTACAGGGGGCCAAATGGAAAAATTGGGACAACTGTAATTGCATAATCAATAAAATATGTTTTTAAAAAAAGAACAACAAAAGGTTGGGTTAATTTCCACACATTATACAAACTCACAGATGGATAAGGAAATGGATAGAAATATAGGCGAAGAATATAAACAGAGCTCTTAGAAAAACGATGGCTTTTTTCAATGGAAAACTTGTGAAACATCAAGCAGTGGAAACGCTCTACTGCTGACTATTAGGCACGAAGCTCTTTCTTAACGACCTTGCAGAGCAGAAACAGAAACATGGCAGGATTATTGACTGTCAATTGCCCTTCCTTGTCATGGAATTAATTATCAGTGATATAGACCATACATCACTAGACTATTATAAGATTCATTCAGTGGTGGCCAGAGCCACCTCCACCTAGCTCAGGAGAGCAGATTAGACTCAAGGCTTCCTAATTCCATAATTGTTTGTTTGTTTGTTTGTTTGTTTGTTTGTTTGTTTTTAAAAGATTGTATTTATTTATTTTTAGAGAGAAGGGAAGAGATGCGGAAAGAGAGGGAGAGGAACATCACATACAGAGAAAGAAACACCAATAGGTTGCCTCTCACTCATGCCCCGACGGGGACTGAACAGACAGCCCAGGCCTGTGCCCTGACCGGGGATCAAACCAGTGACCTTTCACTTTGCAGGTGGCACCCAACAAACTGACCCACATCGGTCAGGGTCCAATTCCATATTTGTTGACCTTACATTGGTAGCATGAAATCAGCCATGGTGGGGATATTTATACCACAGAAAATTGCAAATGCTACAAATCAAAGATTTTCTAGCTCCATAGAGCCAGTTGTGAAATACCACCACAACACTACATCCATCCCAAATATTTTCAAATCCAGCAGCTTGTTACACTTTCTAAGAGTTGTTTTCAATTGGGTTGAAGTCAAAATGAGGGCAAGTTTGTTCAATAAGAGACACAGCTGTGTGTATTTTGAAAAAGATCCCAGGCAAATCTGATATTGTACACATCCTTATCAGCATTCTCATCCGAGCACCCCAGGAACCCTATTCTATGTTTCCTTGTATTGGTAGACAGTCACGGAGGATCTGCTCACCTGAATTTTCATCTTCTTGAGAATTCTCAGAGTCTGAAGCTCCTCTGTTGGTCTGAGCTGCTCCTCGCACCCCACATCCTGCAGAGACCCAAGGGCAGAGCCCACCACGCTGTGTGACTGCAGGGATGCTGGTTTCTGAAAAGGCCAGGGCATATTTTTCAGATGAAGATCTAATCTTGGTTTTCTTTTACATCTTGAGTAGTGTCAGATGGGCACATCTTACCCCAGCCACAAACCCCCAACCTGTCTTCATTCGATACCCGCCCACCTGTGACCATTCAGGTCGGTCTGGGTTCTCCTTCTCTAGCGTCCTGCCGAGAGCTCAGGCCTCGTCAGGGAGAAGCAAGTTCCCACAGAAGGGCAGAAAATGGACAGTCTTAAAGTGTTTTTCACAATCACTCCAAATGGAATCTCACCTGTTCTTTTTCCCCCTCAGAATTTAAAAAATATGTTAAAATTGTTATCCAACTACACAGGGTTTTGCATCCATTTTGGGTCTCATGCTTTAATAAAGTTAAAATTTAGGAGAATGTGATTCAAGTTCAAAGGAATCTATGGATGTAAAAATTATGTTCTCAATTACCAAAACTCAGAATTTCCTAACTAAAAGTAACCCACTGACCTTTGATGAAATGGTTTCTGAACAACTCCAAGTTCAAATTAATACCTATCTATTGAGTGTCTGGTCAGCCAGCACCATGTCAGGGGGAGTGTCGGAGTCGGGAAAGTTTGAGATGAGCTCGGGAATGAGGGGTGAGGAGGTGGGGTTGGAAGCACGAGGTCCATATGGTGAAACAGCATCTTATTTTCCACAAATCATCCCTGACCACACTGGGGAAACATTTAGGACAGGAGCGTTCAGGTCACTGTAGTAAATACACACACACACACACACACACACACACACACACACACACACACACAGCTCTCATTTCAACCCCACAGCCTCCCATCCTCCACTTCCCATCTCAGAGTGATATGGTGGATCCCCCAAGATTCCAGGCATAGCCATGACAATCCCCTTCTAGGAAAGTTACCTTTTCAGGCAAAACATGGAATGATTGTGAGAAATACTATTAGTTCATTTTCAAAAACTAGATTCTCCTTTATGTTAGGAAGACCCCATAGGAGCTAAATACATTCTGAAGATATGTCTCCTTAACACTTATCTCCTAACACAGTTTTAGTTATATAGGTTTATGTGCTAAGATACAGTCTGGGGATAATTTTAATAAAGTTCTCCTGAATAAATGTGATAATATATCTATTAGAAAAATAGAAACTTTGACGTTTAAAGAGCTAGGTTCAAATCCCAGCCCAGTTCCACATCTTAATAGCTCTGTGACCTTGGGCAAGTTATGTGGCCTCAATGTCTTGACCTGTAAAGGAGAAATGTTAATAGCTGTAAAAATAGCTCCGAAAGAAATGAAAGTAGTAGGTACCTACTTTGAGAATGTTATGGTGTTTGAGAGTTACGAGGGTTAAAAGTTAGTGTATATAAAGGGCTCTTCACAGGAGCCGGAAAACAGTAAATACAGTCAATAACTGTTAGCTATTATATGTGGCCTCCACAGACGCCTCAGTCTTCCTGTCATGTAGCCAGCACTCAGCAAATATTAGCTGGAAGAAAAATATATTCATTTAAATTTTGCCTCATCTCTTGTCCAGTGATAAAAGCCCTTTCAAAAATAAGAATAATGTCTAAGAATTCCTTACTATATACCAGAAAACGTTAAGTGCTGTGTGCTAATTTAACCCTTTCGGCAACCATCTTACAGAAAAGAAACTGAGGTGCAGGAAGGTTAAGGAACTGGCCTACTGTCACACAGCCAGGATGGGACAGAGCAGAGATGCCATCGCAGGCACTGGCCTCTGGTATCTGGTCTCACCGTGTGTTAGCCCCTGCAGTGGCAGAGGAAATAAAACTAGTACAAAACAAATACATGAATTTTGAGAACAGAGAAGCAGATTTTCAACAAAAGAAATCTGAAGTCTTCTACACCGGGTACCTCTTCTAATGGAGAGT
The DNA here is from genome assembly GCA_004026545.1 of Mormoops blainvillei. NCBI lineage: Eukaryota > Metazoa > Chordata > Mammalia > Chiroptera > Mormoopidae > Mormoops > Mormoops blainvillei. The sequence goes on from PVJD01013502.1 coordinate 18,683, forward strand.
TATGGGAGACAGAACTTTTCAACTCTTCCCAAAATGCTTTTTTTTGTTGGTCAATTTCCTCAGATAGCTTTTCTTTCCACTTCTCAAACATTGTTACAACGTCTTTTTCCCTCCGACAGGTGGTCTCTGCTTCCTACAAAGAAAAGCAAGAACAATAGAATCATTAATTCCACATTAGGGCAAATATTTACTGAGAAAATGCTAGGGCTCCTTGTTGTGCAAGTCACGATGGAGACCCAAAGAACACTTGTCCCACAGTCTCCATTGCTTGGACTTGGGGTGAGCCAAGTTTTATCTGAACTTTCAAATCCCGTGAGGATAGAGATTATGTTGTTTCTGTCTTTCTAGCCTCAGAATGGACTGTGCCAGGCACAGTTGATGCTCAATAAATATGTGCTGAGAGACTCAATGGCGAATGAATAAATGAAGGAATGAGTAAGACAATTTATGTATTTTCATTTTACAAATATTTACTGAGAACCTCCTCTGGGCTGGATTCTGGAGCTTTCAGAACAAGGCCCATGCTTTGTCCTCAAGAAGCTAAGAGTGCAGTGTAAGAAGTTAAAATTCAGGTTCAAATACCTTCCAAGGATGTTGAATAAAGCAGGAAACAAACTCCCTGTTCTACTTTTGGCCAGAAGGTCTGGCAAAATAATTGAATTTTCCTGTCCAGATAACCTAAAATCATTTGCCACATAGGGAAGATGCCCCCCTAGCTCTGACTCCCAGTTCCAAGAAACCAGCCAGAATTTTGGTCCTGTAGGATCCACGTGCATCCTGGGTCTCCAGGGTGGTCCAGAACTGGGTCTCCTGACGTCTCCTGTCCGTGCCCACCTGCAGCTGCCGCTGCTTCTCCAAGAGTTCTGTCAGCTCCTTCTGGGCTGACGTTAGCTGGGCCCGCAGGTCGTCTACCACCTCCTCCATAGACTGTTCCTGCTTCTTTTTTCCTGTGGGGTCCATGCAAACAGGATGCACCAGTTTAAGTGAAAAAGGCAGTGGAGTGCGGTCCCTCACCTATGTCATCAATCACACACTTCGGTCTGAGACCAGCTTTGCCACTTACATTATACCTTGACCTTGGGTAAATGACTTAACCTCTCTGACCCTCGGTTTCCCCAAACTGGGAAGTGGACATAATAATAACACCTAACTCAGAGGGTTGTTGTGAGGTTGAAATGCAAAGTGCTTAGCATAGTGCCTGTCATGATGCTCAATTAATGTGAACTATTATTGTCATTTAAAATAACTCTTTTGACAGTACTGACACAGAGCAATGTGAGTGCAAAATACTAGAGTAACAGAAGCAGAATACCAAATAGTGTATACACATTGATTATTAATAGAAAGAATATATCCGTGTATGCTGACAGTAATCAGAGAGGAATTTTAAGTAATAAAAATAACTGTAGTTTTAAGTTGACTTTTTTCAGTAATGGAATTTAAACACAGAGTTTTAAATTTTGACTGAAAGAAAGTCACCATGCGTTATGAATGAACATCTTAGTCGAGGTTGCTGTAAATGTGTACTTGAAATTTTTTAAGTTAAAAAGGAGATTCAGAATGAATTATAAAAGAACATTCTAACTGAATGGCATACTGATAAAGCAGCAGGGGTTAGGGTTAATGAAAAAGACACAAATTGTACATTTGTTACTTTTTAAAGTACATTTAGTAAGTCTTCAGTAGATGACACTGTTATTAAAACTCTAAAGCTTTCTTTGAAGAGAGATACAACTTTTCTTAGATTTGACTTTTTAGAAACAAGCAATTTTTAGATGCAATATAAATTGATTTGGGTAAATAACTGATCCGAGGTGAGTGTAGAATAGGAGAACTGAGAGACCACTGAAAAGGTAATGAACATCAATATAGCAAAGTTGCCCAGGAACACACTCTCCCTTGCCTTACAGCACTTTATGTCACAGAAATTATAAGAAATATGCACAAAGATTTACATACAAGAATGTTAATCATCATGTGATCTCTAACAGGGAAATTTTTGAGTAAGCCATATAAATTATGAAATAAATCAATTATGAAATAAACTATGATAGCCATTTGATGAGATACTATTCAGCCATTAAAAATCACATTTACAAAGATTATTTAATGACATTAGAAAGTATGATATATTCTTAATTGAAAATGAACAACAGTCAATACTGCATACTGTATAATTATATAGGTAGATAGAAAAATAATAACAGAGAATACACCAAAATATTAACTGCAAGTATATTGTCCATGGTTTTTATTTTTTCCTTTCTACCTTCCTGTATTTAAATTTTCTATATCTACGGCATTTTATTCAATTTTCTGATTGTGGTAAAATACATGTAACATAAAATTTACCATTCTCAGCCATTTTGGGGTGTATAGCTGAGTGGTATTAAATACTTTCATAATGTTGTGCAGCCACCACCAACAGCCACCCCCAGAACCCTTTTCCCCTTGTAAAAGAGAATGTAATGATTAGCAATAATTCTTCATTCCCCCTCCCACCGACCCTGACAACCACCATTCTACTTTCCGTTTCTCTGAATGTGATTACACTATGTACCTCATATCATTAAAATCATTACAGTATTTGCCCTTTTGTGACTGGCTTGTTTCACTTAGCATAATGTTCTCAGGGTTCATCCTCAGATGTTGCAGCATCTGTCAGCACTTCCTTTCTTTTTAAGGCTGAATATTTCACTGTACGTATACACCACATTTTGTCGATCTATTCATCTTTCAATGGACATTTGGCTTGCTTCCACATCTTAGCTACTGTAAATAATGCTGCCATAAATATGGGTGTACAAATATTCTTTAAAGAAATATCTTTTTATCAGAAAAAAAATATTTAAGAAGTGGAAAATCTGTTTTCCGTTAGCAGCCTCCAGTGCAGAACCAAGAAGAATTACATACATAACAAATGCACAGTGACTGGGTAAATGGTGCTGTTTTAAAACTCTAAATGTATTCTTTGAAAAGGATATTGAAATGAGAGAAAATAAGAGAAAGTTTTATTATAGAATTTTTATATTTATATTTTCATGTCTATATTTTATGTTTTAACAGCTATTTCTTATTAAACCTAAAAAAAAAAAAAAATGGATGTAAAGCATGCAAACCTCTCCAGGGGGAAAACACACAGCTTTGTTACTCATTTTAGAATTTGAAACAGTAAAATTAAAGTGATTATGTAATAATAAGATTAGGTACATAATAAAGTCAAAGAACTGGCCTGACTGCTCACGAGCCCCATTAAGCCCTTCATAGTTAGCATCAGAGAATAGCAGATTCACAGAAGGCTGGGGGGAAAGGACCCTTCAAAGTCATTCAATCTAACTGCCCATTCATAGTGAAAGCCACTGAGACTCAGAGGGGGAAGCATTGCCCATGGTCACATAATTGAAAGGGATAAAACTAAGACTGGAACCTACCTGTGTGACTCCCAGCTCATTTTCTCTACACACATGGTCAGACACCCTCCTAGCCCAAGTAGGATCTCCATGACGGATGGTGGGATCACCCCATCCTCCAATGTAGGATGAGGTTCCACGGGCAGCTTAACCGATGTGTATGCCCCCACCCACTGAATTCCAGTCAAGATCCTTCCACCATCCCAGAAGGGCCACCTGGACTCACCACCTTTTGACACACCCTCATGCTTGCGTTGAAGGTGGCTCCAGAGAAAGGAGGCACTCATGAACGTCTTCTCACACAGATGGCACTGCACAGAGAGGAAGTAGTGGGAAGTACAGGATTAAGTCACTGGAGTCAGCCTGGGATTCTCCCTATATCAAAGCTCCCATTACCTAGGGACCCCTGGGCTGCTTCAAAAAAATTCATTTACTGAGTAAGGCAGTGATGTCAATCCCACAGATACATATACTGAGCTTTAAACCACTACCAATATCCTAGGGAACTGTGAACACTGATTAGGTATTTGACAATACTAAGAAATTTTTGCTGGTTTTTTATGGTATGATGATGATATTGTGTTTTTGTTTAAAAGTGGGGATCCTTGCCTTTTCGAGATATGTACTGAAATATTTACAGATAAAATCATATGACTAATATACTTCAAAAATATTTCAGAGGTGGGAGAAAGTGGGTAGGCGAATAAATGCCACAACGGTGGCCGTGGGCTGATAACTATTGGCCTGGGCAGTAGGCAGACGAGGGGTCATTATATTACTCTCTCTACTGTTATATATGTTTGGAATTTTCCATAAAATAAAGTTTTTTAAAAGATACCAGTGTCCAGGTCCCACCCCAGGGCTGATAACTACCAGAGCAAGGATAGCTAATAACAGCATCTCTAATTCCACCTCACTTTCCTCAAGTATTTCAGACACTTGCCAATCTACCATAACATCCTTTCACTGTGAAACTTCAAAATTCTTCCAACACTGCTTTTCAGGCTGCCATTACCAGTCAATAGAGTCAGGGGAAAGATTATTTGCAGTCTTTACACAAGGGCAAACATGACAGAAACGGCCAGCTGTCTCCCAATACCCATTTTCCTTTTTCTTTTGCAATAGAAACCTTGATTTTTAGCTGGTCACAAAGCTGATGAGAGTAAACACTGTATGTCCCACCCTTCCTTGCAACCAGGTGTGGTCATGGGACTAAATCTTGTCCAGTTACATGCAAGCAGAAGTCGTACATGCAACTTCTAGGAAGTGTCATTGAAGAAACAGACATGACTTTCCTTCCACTGCCCCCTCCTGCTGAACTGAACATGGATCTGAGAGGTGGAATTTAGGCAGCTCTCTTGGACCACAGGACAGAAGTCACATGAGGAGGCTGGCAGAGAAACACATAAAGAACTGGGTCCGCGATGCTTGTGGCATTACATACCAGCCCAGAATGCTTACCTCTACATTGCGTTCGTAAGAGGAAAAAATAAACTTAGCTCTGATTCATACGATTATGATTTGAGGTTTTCTGTCACCACAGTCCAACTTAAGCCAACACACTCAACCTGAATTGATAGACTTTCCCCACTCTTGAGTTCTAAAATAACACAAATGAGTTTCTAGTCATCCGAAGGAATATGAGGTGGGCGGGATGGGGAATATTTTACAAAGCGTCTTATTCCAAATTACAAGCCCTTCCCCCTCATCCCACCCTTACCTGCTTCCCCACTCCCACCTCAAGCGGCACACTCAAAAATCAGGCACCTGAAGTTGGACAGCCGCCACTGCCTTCAGACTAAAATCCACACTCTTCCACACTGTTCAAGGCCACAGTGACCCAGCTCTGCCGTCCTCTCCTGCCACACCTCCCACCAGTCTCCTGCCTGAGCCCCACCTCAGGCAATCCAAAGCCATTACCCTGCGCACGCTTCTCACATTGGCACCTTGGCTGCCTCTGCCCGTAACATTCCTTTACAAAATTGTGCTCAACGTTCAAGGCTTGTTTAAACACCACCCCAGGAAGACTCTTCCTCTCCCTGCTCTGTGCTCCCACAGCACCTCAGCCACTAATCTTTACACTCTTTCCACCTGCAAGGGACATTTGCTCATATCTGCCAGTACAGCAGGCATATTCTCTTCCTCTGATAACCGCACCCCAGCTTTCTTCTCGGGAGCTACCCTTCCCATACTCTCAAGCCATGGGCTTCAGTCCACCCCAGCTCCATGAAACATGTGACTTATACCAAAGCCAGCCAGAGTCCTGCATTCCCAGAGCCCAGTAACTGGCTGAGACACAGGAGACAGTGAAATACTAGCTGGAGTGCTGGGACCAACATTGGCCCCTGTCACGCCAGCCTTAAATCTTGAAAAATGAGAAGTTGGCATTACCGTGGCCCAACTTGCTACCACAGGGACAGGATCTGTCTCAGTATGGAATCCACACTGAGGAAGAATTGCCAAGAGCTTCAGAGAAAGAAACTAGATTCTGGTGCCATCTTGTTGCTGGGGCAAAGCCACACCTTAATGCCACCATAACCCTGGATTTTTCAGTTAAAGCAACCAATAAATTCCTTATTGGCCTAACCTAGGTTAGATTGTTTTTTTGCCACTTCCTACTGAAAGAGTTCTAACCCTTACATCAGTTAACAGTATATCAATTATATCAATTACCATTCTATTGAAATGATTCCTTCTGTCCCACCTGCCCTCAAACTATGAATTTCTTGAAAACTTGAACCAGCATGACTTGTGACTATATCCCCAGTGACTGGCACCAGGCCTGGCCAACATGACAATGTATTACAGGGCAAGTGTCCTCAGACCACACTTTCTATGAAAATACATGCAAATGCTCAAGTGCCACTCTGGCTAACGAACTGTCACTTGGTTAAATAATGGAGATCCTTTTCCAGAATGGGCCTGATTCTACCAGTCCCTTGCCTCACACTGATCACACACACACACACACACACACACACAGGTTACACACGCAGCACTCTCTGCATGCACACACAAAGCCCTCATGCAAACACACATACATATACACTTATACCCTCCACAGATACACATACCCTTAGACATATATATACTCTCAGTCATTCACACACACCAAAAATATATCTTTATATGCACACTTCTATATATTCACAAGCACACATTCCATACCACTTGGTGCACATACATACCATACACAAATGTACCCTCCAAACAGTCACTACACACATTAGACACATATTTACACCTTCCAGAAGCGCGGGCACACACACCCCCTCCATACATTTAAACATGCTTTAGACACAGCCTCTCCATAAACACACACTCTACGCACACACATCCTTTATACACACATCTGCCATGCCTGTATAATCTACACACACACACAGTAGGTAGAACCTCATCAGACACTCAGGCCCTCTGGTCATGAGCAGTATCTCGAAAATCTGCCCCTGACCAATGACTATGGCCCATAGCAGCCTCGGGCCCAGGGATGGTGTTGCCCAGGTGGCCCAGTGTCTGGGAACCCAGGCCTCCCACTCTCCTCTCCCTGTTGATATTCCTCACCCTATAGTAGCTCTGGCCACCTGACCGTTGGAGCAGCTGCTGCAGGTCTTTGATCGTCTTATGACGCTGGTGACTCTCCTCCCGCACACTCCTGAGCTCTTCAGCCTGGCAGTCCAGCTCCTGCTGATCGCACTCCTGCTGCCTCTGGCTGGCTTGCAGGTGCAGCTCCAGCTGGGACACTCTGCTAGTCAGGCAGTCCTGGCAGTGCAGCAGGTACTCGATGGTGAGCTGCGCTAGGCGCAGCACATTGAGCAGCGCCTGGTCCAAGGGCTTCCAACAGTGGCTGCATAGCTCCCGGTCTAAGGTGCAGAAGGTGATGTCAGTGAGGTTCTCCTGCAGGGTGGCCACATCCAGCTCCCGTACCACATGGTCCACATCCAGGACACTCATGCGTCTCCAGTCCATGCTCCTGTTGCGAGGCTGGAACTTGAAGGGAGGGTCTGTGTAGGTCCCAAAGATGGGACGATAGCAGCTCTGAGCAGTGATAGCAAGAAACTGCATGATCAGGGGAGCCCTGGACTGACCACCTAGGGAAGGTGCCACTAAGGCCACTGCAGTCAGTAAAGGAGCTGAGGTAGGACCTGAAAAATGAGAAGAGACTCCAAGTTAGGCAAGGTGCATGGGCTGCATGTACCAGGCACCTTGCCATCAAGAACTTACGTGAGGTGAAGGATCTGAACAGCAGCCGCAGTATGCATGGTAGGCACTGACATGGCCAGAGCCATGGAGAACAGGCATGTGGGTTTTACAGTCACTCAGCTGTGGAGTCAGGTCCTCAGCCTTGGGCAAGTCCCTTCACATGTTTAAACCTTCTAGGTATATTGGGACTTTCACGTTGCAGGTTTGTGGTTAGGAAACCACAGTGCCTGGCACATAGCAGGTCCTCAGTGAATCCCCTATGCCCAAGAGCCTGCCAGAGGTCTTTTCTGGGGAAAACTGTCAATTGTGTAAGCTGGTCCTATGCAACCCTACACTGACCTCAGGATAAAGTCCTACAACTTGCAATGGGTGGCGGAATCACCTAATGTCTACCACACTCCGCAACCCCCACCCCCACCCCACTTCTCTAATTACAAGATCATAGTAGACAGGGCTCGGCTACACTTCCCAGTTTCCCTGGCTGTAAGGTGTGATCATATGACCACGTTTTCTCTAAGGGGATGTAAGTGAAATGATGCCCACCGTTGCTGGGGGGTGGCAGGGGGTTGTTTAAGACAGTGGCCCTGTCTCTGCACTTGGACCGTGCTCAATTGGCAATAGTCTTTTTTTCTCAAACCAAATGGTTTAGTGAAAAGAGTTCCAGTTTTTTGTCAAAGACTCAGATTCTAATCCCCATTTTCTTGGTAGACATAGAAATTGTTCTGTCTCTTTGAAAAGTACTTTGGCAAAGGCAACAGAAATTTTAACTCAACAGTTTACTACAGAAAAACTCAAACAAGTGCGTAAAGGTGCTTGTGCAAAAGTTGTCATTGTAGTGTTTTTGTAATACCAAAGTATGAGAAAAAGTATAAGACAGCAAAGTACAATAGAGGACACAAATGGTATCTTTATACAATGAAATGCGGTGCATCTCTTGATGAGAATAAGGCAGCTTTACGGGTACTGATAGGGAATAACAGGAGTATGTACATATGTGTATATACATATGGCATATATATGTGTATATACATCTATACACTTCCATTTCTGTTGAAATGATGTTAATATAATTATATTTAGTAACTTACAAAAATTAGGGATATGTATCTCTCACATATATCTCTAAATATGAATATACAGAGATATATTTGAATATAGATATAGATATCACACTAGAATAGTTTCCTATGTGGGAAGAGGTAAATAGAAATGTGAAATGAGGATAAATAAATGAATAGGTTGATAGTCCATAGATAGGAGATGGGTAAATAGATAAACAGATACAGAGATAGAAAAGCCTTACACAGGCCAATGATGATCATACGTATATAAATGGTTCATATTTGCCACTCATGCATAATTAAAATTAAATATATGAATTTATTATTTATTATATATTATTTCATAAGCATAGACTATTTCTAGAAAAATAGACAAACCATTACCTCTGGGCATGAGAATGGAAGTCAAGAGACCTTCATTTTTCACTTTCTGCCTCTCCATGCTGTTTAAAGTTCTATATATCACCATCTATTATTTTTATAATTTTTAAGGAAAAAGTCTAATTTCTGCCCTTGAGGAACTTAGAATCTGGGGCAAGAAGAAGTACATATAATTACACTTAAGTTCTTTCTACATCATGTGATCCAGACTTTTAAGGGCAATAGAAAGAGAAGAGAAAGGTCACTGACATCAGGAAGAGAAAAGGTCTTGAAGAAATGGTAGTGGTGAGTTTGCAAAGAGGGGAAGGGCCTCCAGGAAAGGTCCTAACCTCCCTAAGCCTCTGTCTTCATTTGGGAAAGGGCATTATAGCCGCCCGCGTAGGGCGCTGTGGAAACTGAGGACAGGCAAAGGGAATGCTCTCAGTACTAACACCAGCTGCAGCACAGGGAGCACCAGCCTCTGCGCCAGGTGCCAGCTCTAAACACAAATCTACCAACAGCTACTGCTACTCCCATTTCACAGACAAAGAAATTGATTTCTGGAGCGGTTCAGTGGTTTGCCCCAGGTAGCAAGACCAGAATGGAAGAAAGCTGGTGGTGCATATTCCCCCAAAGCTTGTGAACTTTGAAACCCCCAACATGATTCTTGAAACCATTTGTTCTAAAAATTTGCTTTCATTGGATCATCACTCCTTATTCCTCAAACTCATTCATTCGTTCACTCACTCCCCCTGCATTTACGGCCTGCCTCCTCGGGCCGATCCTGGTTCGGAAGACTGCCCGCAGGGTGCTACGGGCCCACCTTCTCCACGTCGGCTCCCGTGCTTCTTTCTCAGATACTCTTCCCCAACACAAACTCCAGAACGCAAAACCCTTTAGCCACAAGCACCTCTACCATGGCCATGAGGAGACCAGTACATTTCTACTTAACATGTCATATTATTTGAAAAAAAGGAAAGAACAAGTAAGAGAAGGGAAAAAAGGAAAGGAAAGGGAAGAAAAGGAAAAAAAGAAAAGAGAAAAAGCACAAGAAGAGCAGGTGGGCAAGATGATACCGTGTTCAGCTCCAAGCTACAACATGTCCCCAGAACCTCAGAGACAACTGTCACAACAAGCTGTGCCTTGGAGCAACAGCAGGTTACCAAGCATGCTCATGCTGTGGCCCTGGGTGATAGGACACCTGCTTTCTGTCCTCCTTCAGACTAGGAAACTCACCTGAGGACTCACTGTTCAACTATATAAGCTTTATCTTCAGATGTCTGTTCACAGTTCTCTCTCCGATAATGAGGCCTAGAGCGCTCCATCATCGGGGCTCTCAGCTCTCCTCCCACTTTGTTGAATGTTCCTTCCAGCCTCTTTCCTAAACACTTACTACCCTTTCCCCCCTCCTTTAAGGCTGAGTGCCCCAATGTCCCTGTCGTATTCTGCTGTTCACCCACACCCTTCTCTCCCTGCACTCCATGCTGGCACCCCCCAGAGCAATCCATGCCGGGCCCAACCTCCACCCTGCTTTCCAATGATCTCTCCTCTCTTCAGTGCGTTACTTAGGATTTTGTTTATGCTTCCCATGTTCATCCCAGATCCCAAGTGACCCATGTTTTCCATACCACCACCAAGGGTCCCTCCAGGCCTCCCATTATACTTATTCCAAATCCTGTGCTTTCCATTCCCATTCCTGTGAGTCCTATGTTTTCCATGCCAATGCCTTTATTCAGGTGATTGGCACTGACAGGCTGCCCTCCTGCTCCTAACCACCAAATCCATGAGAAGTTGCTGTGGATGCACAGGAAAGAAAAAACAATCTCCCTTTGGTAAGGCCCTCTTATCCATTTCATGTGCATTGGTCTATCAAATAGCAGTTGGTCATTAAACATAGATATAGCTTACACAGCTTCAGAGGACTGTTCAAAAGTAACGGTGTCTAGTCCATGGCTTCTTCCATCTTCATCCTCAAGAATGTATGCCAGGACTACCACACCTGCCATACTAAAAACTCCCTTCAGTTTCTACCCGCCAACTTCATAATCCGGATTTGCTACACATACTGTGCTTCCCAGTCTTCCAGCCTTCTGTACCGCACTCCTGGCACGTTCACCTTCAGGATCTTCTTTGACTTTCAGTGGTCTTCCATACCGATTAGCCTTGTTCAGCATTTCTGAAGCTTCTTTCATGCTCTCTTCCGTCTTGGATTCAACCACCGCATATCCCCCTGACTTTCCTTCAGCGTCCATGAAGAGCTCCACACACGTTTACGGTATCAACGTTTTCTTTAACTAGGTCTTTGAGTGACTGCCATTTCCCGTGAAGGCTCTGTATCTTTTGGTCGGGTTGGTATGTGACTCAAAGTGATTGCCTCCTCTTTTCATGTTTTTCTCCTTCCTCTTCTCATTCTGAGTAGGAGGTCATTCTCTTTCCGGCAGAAGCCCCGTTGGTGCGGCACGCCATGCGCGCCGCTCTCGGCCTCCATGTTGGGCTCCATGGCCGCCGGCGTGGCCGCGCTTGGAACTCTGCCACCATTTTCTCCGCGTGTGGGTTTTGTGACGCTGTCTACACTTTCTTAGCTCTGGGCTGTTTATTTATAGGTACTGTTTTTAAGTGCTTTATAAAGAATATCATTTAATTTCACAACATCTATCAAAGAAGGACTATTTTTATCTAAGCCACACAGAAGGAAAGAAGCTTGTCGCATGGGCAGAAGGCAGGATCCAAACCCAGGCATCCTGGTTGCAGAATCTGAGCTCCTGGCCACTCTGCCACGCTGTCTCTTGGTATAGCTGGTCCTCTGCCACATCCTTCTGCTTCCACTGAAGGTGAATGCGTGCTTCCAGGCCTTGCTGACACATGATTGCCATCACAAATCCCTCCCAGGCCCACAGTCAGAATTTCCTACCCCTCCCCAGGACTCGGAGAGCACAGAGCATGCAGTCCTTGGGTCGCCCTCATCACGTTCTAGTCAGTGCTGAGGTGGCTGCCCAGGGTTCATTTATCCATCCCATCAACGAATGATTCCTGAGCTTCGACAAAGTGCCAGATACCATAATTGATACTCAGGATTGAGGGAGACCTAGGCAACAGTTCCTGCCATTGTTAGCAGAAATAGCAGTTCTAGAACTGTGTGCTCCACACACAGACATAATGCTTTACAGGTATTATGCCATTTAATTCTCACAACAACCTAGTACACTGATGAGGACACTGCGAGAGAGACAAAGAAGGCAATGACTTTCTCACAATCACACCGCTAGTAAGTGATGGTGTCTGGCTCCAGAGTTTGTTCTCCAGGAAGAAGGAAATATACAGAAATTGTCATACAAAGTGGTGTCAGAGTAGGAGCTAGGACAGGGTGCTGTGAAAGAACCAAGAGGAGCCATACCGGATATTTCTGCCCCGTTCCTGCCCCCACCCCACCTCTGATTCCTCCAGCTATGAGCTCCACAAGGGCTGAGACCCTGGCTTATTCACATCGGTTGAATTCCAGTCCCTGGTATATTATCTGTTGCCCAAATTGCTTCTAAACTAAAACAAAATTGTCAAAATCGTAGACTGTTTGCCTCAAAATTCTATATTCTTGGGCTCTTGGAGAAGTGAGGCTATAGATCAGCAAGAAGTAGGATAAAGAATCAGAATGGAGCTAGGAATCCTTAATTTGGGCTCCTCAGCATCAAAGGCTATTCACACTTAGTAAAATGACTGATTTCTTGACCACCTGTATCCATAGCTTAATCCTACGGGCCCCTAATGAAAACTCGGGAGCTCTCAAGGGTGGGCTCAGGCTCACCAGTGAGGAGCCTCAGTGCCCACACTGGTTGTAAAGATGTGACCACAGTGTTGTAGCTTTGCCTGCTGAGCAGCCCTAAACCCCTCATGTTGACACTGAACACCCTCTCTAAAATCGATGGTGGCAGCCATGCTCCCAGATATACGGGATTCTGAATTAGGGGTCCTAGTTCATGAGGAGTCCAATTCTCAGTAGTCCTGAGGCTCTGACACCCAAGGGTGAGCAGAACGGTGGGATTTGAGGCATATGATGATGATAACAGCCATCACTTATTACGTATCTGTGTGGCGCTCACTGTGCCAGCCTTCACAAGCACTATTTCTAGCCATCGCAGCCATCAGCTATGATTTGCCTCCGCTGTAAAATGTAAAAACTGAGGTTCAGAAAACTAAGGGAGCTTCCCTAAATCACTCAGCTACTAAGTAGTAAAACCAAGCTTCAAATCAAGTTCTGTTTGACCCTGAAGCTTCTGGAGTATGCCAGACTACCTCTCAATGATGACAGTGGTGATGCGTAAATTATTTCTCATTATGGAAATTACAGTACCTGAGCTTTCTTCACCAGACCTCAGGAACTGAAAGTTTACGGTGAATCACCACACAGTAAGTGCTGGAGACCTTGAATTCTCCCTGGATCTCCACAGACCAAACTCCACAGCTTGAGTCCAGAAGACAAAGTCAGGTGAGAATGTTGCCAGTTACCTGGAAACCACATCCTCTGTGGGGGAGGGGATGGAACGCCTAGTCTCTCCAGGCGGAATTAGCAGCGGGCTGCTTCCCCCGCATCTGGGAACAGGAACACAGGCAGAAATGGCTGTCGTTAGAAAATCTGAAGCTTTGTTGACCATCTCCAGATGTTTTGATGGGGCCCCAAGAAACATCCCAATCCTAGACCAATGTCGTGAATCAGTGGGACCCGAAAGAATGGTATTTATGCTAGCATTTCAAAACTCTCTTCCTTGTCCAAGAGCTGTTTCTACCTGGGGCAATCCCACAGCCAAGGAAGCGAGCCCTTGCTCCGCACATTCCCAGTGACGGGGGTGCAACGCCGCACGAGGCAGCGATCCCACTGGGAAACAATTCCTGGAGGCTTTGTAGTTCTTCTGAAACCCGCCCACCAGCTTCTACAAAACTGACCAAACGGCTGAGTTTTAAATGAAATTCTGGCTGATTTTCAAATATAAATCGTTACCGCCGTGGGCGCGTCTGGGACGGCTAATGTTCAGCCTCCTGCCACTCGCGGCACCGATCACTGGAGCTGCACAGACGCTCCCCACTCGAGCCCACCCCGGGCCTAATTCCCGGCAGTTTTCCTGCGCCACTGGGCTCACCTAAGTGACCCGGGAGCCCAGAGAGCCCGCATAGCGCCGCGTCCTTCTGGCTCCGCAGCTCGGCCTGGCCCCGCCTCCGGGCCCACTCAACCGCGCCCAGCGGCTCCGCAGCCCGAGTCGCCTCCAACCGCCCCAGGCCGTCGCAAGAATCCACGTGGCTGCCCGTGGCTGCCCGGGGTGGGGGTGTTTCCCCAGCCTCGGAGCCACGTGCTCTCGAGGGCAGGAAGAGGGCCGCGTGGCCGCCTCTTTGCTGCCAACGGGACGGGGACAGGAGAACCTCTCGGCATCAGTAGCTTGAGGCCTAGGGTCCCCGAGGGAGCCCACCCCCAAACAGGCGCCCCCCCCCTACTGTGAGGAGAAGTAGAGCCCTCCCCTCATTCCTCTGGGATGAGCTATTTTTATATCTGATAGCAGGAGAAAGGAGGGAATGCCAAATTTAATCCCTTAGGAAAATCCAGGACCCGTGTGAATGGCACAAGAGCAGGGGCAGCTGCCTCCTCTTGGGCAGACAGGCCAGCCCACCAGGCCTAAACTAAAGGGACCTTCCTGGTTTCTGGAGCCACTCTAGCTCTTTGGGTGAGTCCCAGGCTTGGTCAGAAGCCAACTACCACCACCACCACCACCACCCCCTCCCCCCCGCCCAGGCCGCGCCCCCCATCCCCTAAACCTGCTGGCTTGTCCTGTGCATCTAGCTGTGAAGCCCAGGACCAAAGAACTTTTTCTCTCTGATATCAGTCCCTGATCTCTTCCCATAGCCAGCCGCGGCTTTCCTGAGACTCACGTTTCTGGGAATTTTAAGGCCTTTCTCCAACCCCAGCCTCCATCTGCCAAGCTCTGTATCTT
>PVJD01013503.1:0-33893 GCA_004026545.1 Mormoops blainvillei
CCAGGGCGGGGGTGGGGTGGGTGGCCCAGTCCTGTCGGCTGCTGGGTGCAAGGAGGGCCTGTAAAGCGATGGACTGATAGACTGGAGTGTTCAGCTGAGAGGTTTCCAAGCTGGGGTAGTGGGTGGTGGGTGGGGGGCGGGCAGGGGGGTGCAGCCTGGTGTGTCCTCGTCAGAGGCGGAAGGCAAGAGGTGCGAGCGCGCAGCCTCCAGCCCGGGACCTCCGAGGGCGGCCAGCCGCCGAGAGAGCCTGGGAACCGGCCAGGAAGGACCCCGCACGAGCCCTCAGAGCGCGCGGCGCGCGGCCGGCCTCTCCGTGCTGGACTCCTAGGGCTGTGGGACCAGAAGCTTCTGCGGCTTCCAGCGACACAGCGTGTGGGACGGTGTTCAGCCGCCCTCGGACTCTCGTCGGACACCTTCCTCCGTTCCTCCCGTCTGCCCCTCCGAGCGGCACCCACACGCCTGGCCGCGGAGGACCTGGGGCCTGGGAACCAGGGACCGCTGGCTTTCTCAGAAAGGCCTGGGACCTCAGCCGGCCCCTGTGCTCAGCCACCTCTGGCTCTGCACGCTTTCCCGCCCACATCCTGTTTACTGTCACCCTTTCTGACCTCAGGCCCCTTGCAGACCCAGCACGAGTAAGGCAAGAAGCAGGGTAGCAGGTGAGCTTCCCCCGGTCCCTGCCACGCTCGGCACAGCCTCCGCTGCCTTCCTCTCTCATCTGCCAAGGCTGGGCCGTCCCCTCCCTCCAGAACCCACACGTCTGTGTGCACGCACCCTGAATCTTCACCAGTCCGTGAGACGAGGGGCAGAAGAACAGGCCGCGAAGGACAGACACCGGGAGAAGGATTCAGAGGCTCTCTGATCCACCTGGCAGCATTCAGGCACTTGCCCTCTTTCCAAGATTTTGATTGGTTTGCAGAATTTCTGTTGGTAGCTGCCTTTCTTTCCATTTCCTTTGACATCTTTTGTTGTTTCAACTCCTATCTTCCCATAAACAGATGTTATTTTTCTAATTTTTTTTATTGATTTGAAAGAGAAACATCATTTTGTTGTTCCACTTCTTGATGCATTTATTGGTTGATTCTTTCATGTGCCCTGACTGGGGATTGAACCCACATCCTTGGCGTATCTTGGTGAAGCTCTAACCAACTGAGCCTGCTGGCCAGGGCCAAAGAGATGTTCTAAAGTGCTTTATTACTCATGATAAATGCTATATAACAACTGGAACAAGGAAGGGACAATTTTAATGTATATCTCAGCATATATACCACAAAAAGTTTTCTTTTGATAACCCCTTTTTTTTTTTAAAAGAAATTAGCTACAGGATGACTTGTTGTAAATTCACTTGTGCACAGGAATGCGTCCACCCCGCCTCAGCTGCACCCCATTCCTGCCTCACGTCCCCCTTATGCTGTTTGACTCATCACTTAAAATTGTGGTCACAGCACAGGCTGGAGAGGCTCAGTGACAGAGCCCCTGTCCCCTTATTTGTGTGTTGAGAGGTATGACAGGGCTCTGGGCCAAGAAGAGCCCGCCCTGTGGACACCATACTGCCCGGAACCCACCTGGACCCTCCCAGGCTGGAGCTGCCCTGAGGATGGGGTGTGGGAGTTTCCCCGCGAGTCCCCAAACCCACACCAGCCCCTTGTGCAGAGTGGGCACCACACCGAGCTCTTTGACTCTGACGTGAGCCCGACAGCACACACTCGGTTCTCAACTGGAATAGGTGCTCCTGGACATCGCCGTCGTTCAAATGCTGACAGTGACGCTCTCAGAGCTCAAGTTGTGAACACGCAGCTGAGCAGCCTCATTGTTTTTGGATACTGATGATCATGAAGCAGTATCACTTGAGAATTAGAGTAGAGGACTTGTTCCTGAGCTGTGAGCAACCATAAAGGACTCTGTGGAAATACA
Source organism: Mormoops blainvillei (assembly GCA_004026545.1). Lineage (NCBI taxonomy): Eukaryota > Metazoa > Chordata > Mammalia > Chiroptera > Mormoopidae > Mormoops > Mormoops blainvillei. Next base: position 1,912 of record PVJD01013503.1, read on the forward strand.
AGGAGACACCAGCATTTCTCTGATCCTCTGCAGGTCCAACGTACGCAGCGGGGTGAAAGCCAAGGACTCCAGATGAACTTGGCAATCTGGAAGGCCACGGCAGCGGTCCCCGAGGTCCCCACTTAGCAGTATTTCATTCAACGCCGCGACAGAACAACAAGAAGGGGAAGCTACACCGAGCCCCTGCTCTCAGCAGGGGGGGAGGGGAACCTGCAGAGCGGCCAGCGTTTAGCCTAAAGCCATGGACGGGGTTCCCTCCGCCAGACAGCTTCGCGAGGCACCCCGCAGGCTCTTTTCTGGTGGAACAAACATAACTGGTGAAAGTTTTTCCATTAAAGTCTCTCAAAGTTGCCCTAAGTTCATGTAGCAAATGAAGAAATGTTAATTGTTTTAAATCTACTGAGTCTTAGTAAGAGAAGCGACAGTCTGTGCGATACCTGAGCCAAGACTTTCTTCCTCCTTCCCCAATGCACTTTCAGTTCCACTCGACAGGCAGACGGGGCCCCCTCTCGCCTGAGTTCCTGTAGATCCTGGCACCTTACTGTCGGGGGTTGAGGGGGCAGCATTTCCCACCCCTCCCACTCTGAGTTGCTGGACTAGCTTGGTGGGTGCAGCTGACAGCCCCCTGTCGCTCCTCTATTCATAGCTCACGGGCTCTATCCCAGGCCCTACACGCTAAGAATCCGGGGACCCTGGCTGCCTACAGTCTAGCCCCCTCATAGGATGGAGGGTCCATACTGGGCGGGGCGAGCTGACAGACTGGAGGCTGCCATCCTCTGCTTCGGGGCCAGGGCTGCGGCTCAGAGATTTTGTCAGGAGGAAAAGAAGCCCCTCCTTACAGACAACCCCAAAGCAATCCTCGGAGGAAATGCCTTTATTGGAGTGGAGTGTAGGAAGTTCAAAGGGCACGCTTGAAATCAGTGAGGGTTTTCATGGTAAGTAATTTCCAGGAGACTGGTCACCCATGAGGGCTACAAGAGAAAACACGGGCCCGCCAGTTTCCCAGAGACAGCCAGGAACAGAGGTAGGGAAAAAGGGATCTTCTAGGGTCAGAGAGCACCTGGAAGACTGGCCACAAAAACCACCCCTGAGAAGGAAACCAAATTTAATTAGGTCAGACTGTGGAGCAATGTACATACACCCATATGGTCTGAAACAAGGGAGGGAATGAGACAGCCACTGTAGGCCTGCAGCTGGGTGCCAAGCTCACAGAGACACACAGGTTCACCCAGCGATTAAGGAAAGAGACAGTGTGAGGGCGCAGCGGCTGAAACGACCGTTGCCCCAGCTGACATCCCAATGGTGGCCCTGCTGAGGGGTCACGCTGCAGGGGAAACCAATGTCACCGGAAGAGTCTAGCCAAGTGCAAACCAACGTGCAAACAGCAGCAAATTGAGTCTTAGAAAAGCAGAAAGGAAATCACTATTCAGAGCTGCTGCACTACGTTGCTTAAAATACTCAGGTTCTAACAAAAACTGCGAAACATACAGAGAAACCAAAAAGTATGACTCATATTGAAAAAAATTCAGGCAACAGAAACTATCTGCGAGAAGGTCTAGATATTGGATTTGAAGACAAGGCGTCAAAGCAGCCATTATAAATATATTTAAAGAACTGAGGAAAATCACACCTAAAAAAATAAAGGGAGCTATGGTGACGATATCTCATCAAGTAGACAATGTTGATAAAGAGATAAAAATTATTTTCTAAGAACAGAATACAAATTCGGGAGATGAAAAGTATAACTGAAGTGAAGATTTTTACTGCAGGGATTCAACGGTAGGTTTGAACCTAGAGGTGCGAAAGAATCAACAAACAGTGAAAGTAACAGAAGTCAAGGGGAAATAGACAATTCAAGGATAATTGTTGTGGATTTCAACACCCAGCTTCCAGTAATGCACAGAGCACCGAATCAGAAGGTCAACAAAGAAAAAAGGGATGTGACCCACTAGGTCCAACACCAGGATGCCCCACCCAGCAACGGCAGAACACAGGTCCTTTTCAAGTACACAAGGAACATTTTTGTGTACTTGACCAGGTGTGAGGTCAAAAAATAGGCCTCCGTAAATTAAAGGGACGTGAAATCATACAGGGTACATTCTTAAGACAAAGCGAAGTAAAATTAGCAACCGATAAGAGAAAAAAATTGGAGGAATTCAATAACAAATGGATTTTCAACAACAGTTTTAAATAACCAGTGAAGTGAAGGAGATATCAAAAGGAAATTATAAATATTTGAGATGGATAAAAAGGAAAAAGCAACATAGCAAAGCTTACGATGGGTGGCTAAAGCACCACTTAGAGGGAAATTTATAGATGGAAATATACATGCAGCTACATTGAATAGAGAACAATGGCCTCAAAACCAATAACCTAATATTCCGCATTAAGGAGTGACTAGGGCAGCAAACTACACCTGAGGCAATCACAAGAAGAATACACTACAGAGTAGAGTGGAAATTAATGAACGAGAGAAGAGAAAGAGTACAGAAAACCAACAAAACCAAAGCCAGGTTCTTTGGAAATATCAACAAATTGACAAACCTTTAGCTAGTTCAACTAAAAACCTGTAGAGAATTACTAAATCGGGAATAAAAGAGGGGACATTATTCCTGAGCTTATCAAAATATAACAATTATATGGAAATATCATAAACAATTTCATGCTCTCTAAGATAGCATAGATAAAATGGAAAAATTCATAAACTATCAAAATTGACTCAAGAAAAAAATAGGACATCTAAGTAGACCTATAATACATAAAAGGATTAAATTACTAATCAAAAATATTACCAACCAAGAAAAACCCAGGTACAGATGGCTTCCCTGATGATACATAACTACAGATAATATATCTCTGATGCATACGGAGGAAAAATTCTCAAGAAAGTGTGGAGGGAGTCAGGGTCGACACCAAGGACGAAGTGAAATGTTATCTGCCCTGCTGCAAGTGCTGAGACGCTGTCTGCTCTGACTAATGCTGTAAATATTTCTCTCCCACTTCTGTAAGCCCCTTCGTGCCAAATCCATACTACTCCTCCCAATACCCTCCCCTGCTTAGCCCAGCATAAAAGGAATGCGGGGCTATTGTTCTGGGCTCAGAATTTGGAGTTTGTCTCCTCTGGGCCCATGCACGTAAATAAAGATCGTGCTCCTAACCCCTCAGTGTCTGGTCGCTTCATTTTTCTGTAACAAAAGCACTAAAAAAATTATCCAGCAATATCTAAAAAGGCATATACACCATGACCAAGGGGAATACATCCCAGGTATGCAACAGTGGTTCACATTCAGAAATCAATTAGTGCGATAAACCATATCAACAGAATGAGGAAGAAAAAAACACATGATAATCTCACTAGACTTAGAAAAAGCACTTGACAAAACTGAACACCCTCTCAAAATAAAAACACTCAACAATCTAGGAAGAGAGGGAAGCTTCCACAACCTGCTAAAAGGGCATCTATAAAAATCCCACAGCTGGTACCATACTCAGTGATGACAGGCTGAAAGCTCCTCGTAAGATCAGGAGTGAGACAAAGAGACTTGTTCTTGTCACTTGATTCCAACTCTGTACAAGAGGGTCTGAGGAGAGCACTTCGGCCAGAAAAGACACTGTTCAAAAATAAGAATGGGTCAGCCTCTGTCAGTCCGTGGGACGTTTCACACTTAGAGTGTCAAATGGCCAGACGCCTCAAAGCAATATGCAGGTTTAACACAATTCCTATCAAATTCCGAAGGCATTTTCTACAGAAACAGAAAAAAAATCCTAAAATTTTTATAGAAACACAAAGATCCTGAATAGCCCAAGCAATCTTAAGAAAGAATAACAAAGCTGGAGGCATCGCATAGCCTGGTTTCAAACTCTATTACAAAGCTATACTAATCAAAACAGTATGGCATTGGCACAAAAACAGACACACAGATCAATGGCTGGAAAAACGGAGACCCCAGAAATCAATGGTCAATTAATTTACAACAAATGAGTCGAGAGCATACAATGGGAAAAGGATGGTCTCTTCAATGAATGGTGCTGGGAAAACAGGATAACCACCTGGAAAAGAATGAAATTAGACTTCAATCTGACACCATACACAAAAATCAACTCCAAATGGATTAAGATTTGAACACATAACTTGAAACCATAAAACTCACAGAAGAAAACAAAGGACGTAAATTCCTTGACATCAGTCTTGGTAATCATTGTTTGGATCTGACACCAAAAGCAAGGAAACAAAAGCAAAAATAAGTAGATGGGACAGTGTCGAATTATTGAGCTCCTGCATAGCAAAGGAAACCATCCGCAAAATGAAAATGCAACCTGTAGAATGGCAGAAATTATTTGCAAGTCACGTATCTGATCAGGAGTTAATACACAAAGTACGTAGGGAACCCATATAACTGAGTAGCAAAAACACAAACAATCCCTTTTTTTTAAGTGGCCAATGGACTGAATAGACATTTCCCCCCAAAAAAGACGTATAAATGGCAACAGAAAAAGGTGCCAGACATCACTAATTACCAAGGAAAGGCAAATCAAAACCACAATGAGGTATCACCTCACACTTGTTAGAATGCCAAGTGCCGGCAAGGATGTGCAGAAAGGGAATACCTTGTACACCATTGGTGGGAACGTAAAGTGGTGCCGCCACTATGGAAGACAGTTTGGAGAGCCATCAAAAAATTAAAAACAGCAGTACCACACAATCCACACAGATATCTATTCAAAGGAAGTGAAAACAGGATCTCAGAGAGATGTCTGCACTTCTGTGCTCATTGCAGCTTTACCCACAGCAGCCAAGACATGGACACCACCTAAGGCTCTGTCTACGGAGGAATGGATGAAGGTAAAGTAAGATATACGAGGGGTATGCGAGTATACAGGGGGAGGGGCAAAAGTAGGTTTACGGCGGTGAGGACACGAAAACAAAAATTAATAAATAATGATACAAGATTAAACTCTGTTTGGCATACTTAGCACCGTAACCTGCTTGTGCTCACCTGTCGGTGTGTGCGCGTGCGTGTTTAGCCCGGAGCATTAGAAGGACATCTTTCCATTTGCGGAAGGATCTTGAGGGCGTTTGCTAAGTGAAACGAGTCAGACAGGACAACAAATACTACATGATATCACTTTTATGTGGAATTGAAAACAAATCCAAGCTCTTAGACACGAGGGCAGGCTGGTCGTTAGCAGAGGCAGAAGGATGGGGAGACGTTGGTCAAACAGCACAACATTCCAGTTAGAGAGGAGTAAGTTCTGGAATCAAAGGTACTGCATGATCATTATAGTTAATGACACTGCAGTATGTACTTGAAAGTTGCCAAGAGAAGAGCTCTTCAACGTTGTCACCACAGAAAAGAAACAGGAATTGTGGGATGTGGTGCAGGCGTTAGCACACCAACTATGACGGTGGTCATTTTTGCAAATATATAAATGTATCAAATCAACACTTCTGTTCCTTAAACTTACACAATGTTACATGTCAATTACATCTCAATCACGCTTGCGGGGGTGGGGGTGTGGCAAGCCATCGCTGGAGCACCGTGGGCGTTGTGTGGTGCACTAGAGATGATGAGCTGGCAAAAATGGGCCAAAATCAGACCTCCGCGGGTGAGCTTCAGATGAAGTGAAACCCCTCACTATATGTGGGCAGAGTCACCTCCAGAGAGTCTGAGTGAGTCAGGCATGGTCAGATCCCATTCCTGACCTACCCAGGCCCAGGCCCTGCATCCCCATGACCCTGGGGCAGCCTCCCTCCTTCCACATGGCACCTGGCAGTTTCCTCCCCTTCCTCAGGTCTCCTGACCCGCTGGTGGGAAACAGATTCATGGTAGAGGCTGGATGTAAATACGGGCATCAGAACCCACATGCTCTTCTCCTCTGAGGTTACAGCCCCTGGGGCGACAAGCTGTTGGTTTCACAGGAACCTTCTGAGACCATCGCCATGGACCACAGCAGAATTTCCTACTGGAAGCTTTGCACCCCGCCCTCCTCAGTAAGGAGTGTTCCTGTCTCTTTAAGTAGTCACCCTCCCCACCCCCACCCCCACCCCCAGTCAGGGCTTCCTGCCCTCTGAGGGCTGAGAGGCAGGACTCTTCTCCCGGTACCAGGAGGAGCCCCCTGCTGCACTCGCAACTGGAGATGAGCAGTCGGTCAGGGGCTTCTGGGGCCCGCATCAGAGCCTGGGGCCACTTCTGCAGGAAAGGTGAGCCCAGCAGGGGACAGGAGCTGCAGGGGAGGGATCAGTGAGGACAGGGAAGAGCTCAGTGTGGGCAGGAAGCTCTCTGAGTGGGGTGGGGAGGCAGCGGGAAGGGCCATGGGACCTAGAAGGAGGGATTCGGGACGTCCTGCGTCCCACACAGAGCGGGTGGAGCAGCAGCTCCCCACCCCGATGATGACACCCACAGGACGCCCCTCTCCCAAGGGCTCCCCTCACAAGGAGGGAGGGGTGGATTGCTCTCTGGCAGAGACCAAAACTCCCTTTAAAAGGTGGCAGACTCTCCCCACGTGCATATTTGGCAAAGAGATTTCTGAGGACCTGGAAGCAAGTCTGACCTGACAACAAGTGACAGAGTGACAGTTCTGTGGCTCTCTGGGCTGAACTGCCTAAAACACCCCACTCTCCTCCGAGTTGTGAGCAAAGGGTCTTGCAGGAGGCAGCTAAGTTCAGGAACACAGCCTTGACACCCTTGTCCTACCTCCGCCCTTGGACCCTTGCTCCCCAACCTGAGCTGCTTGGGCGTGTAGGCGGCTGAGCCCCTGAATCCCTCCCACTGCCCGCAGGACGGAGAGGCGGGACTAGGGAGGCTGACCCAGGGACCCAGGGCCTCAGGTCTCAGACTGGGCACCTCGGAGTCACCGGCAGGCGGGGCACGAGGCTGCTTACGTTCGAAAGTATGTGAACCAAAATAACTGAGCAGTAGACCTTTTCCAGAACCCCCTCGAAAATACCCAAAGACAGGAGATTCAGGAAGCCCTGGACTACGTGGACAAACCAGCCCTGTGGAGATTTAAGGTACAGGACCCTGAGTGATTCCCATTCTTCAAGGACAGCGTGTGTCTTGTGACCCAGAAGTCAGCTCTCTGGAACTGCAGAGAACTTTCTCAATCCCACTGCAGGCTCTGTGGGAAGCTCTGAGGGGCCTTCTCTCGGGTGCCTGGGAGGTCCCTGTGCCTTCTCGTCTCCATTTTTCGCTAGGGACTCTTTGCTGTCACTAAATTTCTGGACTTTGCCCTGAATCTGTGGCTCTTTCTCCAATTCTGCTCTGCTGACACCCATGGGAGTGTGTTGATTCATAAGGCGGGCCCGGGTGAGGGGGTGGTTCCTGCAGAAACACTGATGCCTTTGGACTGAGGACCAGGCCAGCCCATCATCTAACTCCTTTGGCCACAGACAAGGTATTCGGCCCACCTCACCCTTGGCTTTTCCATTCAAGGTGCCACCAGGAGAGAACGCAGTCACCTGTGGTAACCAGGTGGAATTAGAAATGGACGGTGTAGCGCAGACAGGACTCGGCCAGAGCGCAGGGGAGGCCGAACGGTCACAATTGCGAGAGCACGGGGTGTCTGGGAAAGGCCCTAACCCTGCTCTCTGGGGAGGAGCCCAGTGAGGGCAGTCACTGTGATGAGGCTGGAGAGGACACTGAGGACGGACAGTGTGCTGTGCTCGGGGGCCTGGTGATCACAGAATGTTCGGTCGTGTTAAATGATGCCTGATGGGCAGGAACCGCCTGCCCCGGAAAAGCCTCAGTTTGGGGGCAGGATGTCAGGAGTCGGAGGGGCGTGGCCCAGGCTCTCTGGGACACCGACCCCATCAGACACACGGACACAGAACAAGGATCTGGCTTCCCGAGAGAGGAGGCGCAGGCTCTCCAGGTTACCTGGGACATGATGTTTCTTGTCCAGTTTCCAAAACCCAACTTCCAAGTCTCTTCTCGTTTGTCTCCCAGGCCGACCACTGTAAGTGGTTCCCTGTCACTGAGCCACTTTTCTCGTTCTCAGTTTCCCAAAAACTCCTGGGAAAATGTGGTATCTATAGCTTTGGTCACCAACACAGAACTACCTGGGAGAAATTAGCATCTGAAGCTTTGTCACTCACCTGAGTAACCGTCACAATGCCCCCTCGGCCATTTCCCTTTGACGGCCCGAAAAGGCCAGCAGGGCTCAGCAAACCCTCTCAAAGCACCAGCACACCCCTGCCTGGGCCCTTCCAATGTGCGTCCCTCTGTTCCAATGCTCAGGGGAAGCGGGGTCCACGACTTTGTCACTGTGCTGTCAGCAGCTCTTTGGAGGTCGTTAGCCCCATTTGATGAACAAACTGTGTTTGGGACTCTTTCAGCTAAGCATGGGAGGACGGAAGATGACAAGAGATGAGGAAAACGTCTATGGTAAGAGTACTTCTCGCACTGCAACCTTGCCCCCGGGTGTGAGCTCTGGGTGATGACAGAAATGGGGGAACCCACCCCCATTTCTCTAAAAGGCTCCCTGAGGTGTCGGGGGCCACACAGCAAGCGTCCCGAGAGACGTGCATTGTAGCTGCAGCTCCGCCCCTGCGCGGCTGGGAGATGCTGACATCCTTGACTTGCCTGTGCTTCCATTGCTGAAGTGTGAAATGAGGGTACTAATCCCCCATGACCAGCCCAGAAGAGGACGCAGAGGGCGTCCACGCGTGCACCAGGGGTGGGGGATTCACCAGGCAGAGCGTGAGAGACCCAGGATGCAGAGTTAGATGGGTGTCTTATTAGTCGGCAGCAGGTTTAAGAGGGAGGGGTACGGGGAGGAAGGAGAGAGGGAGAGAAGGAAGAAGGAGAGAATTGATCTCATCTGATCCTCCCAGCAACCCCGGCACGAAACAACTCTGCACTGTTATTCCCAGTTGTGTACTAAGGTTTACTTAATACTCAGATCAAGCAACTTCCAAGGTGGCACTGCTGGTCGATGGCAGGGCTGGGCTTCAAGCCCAGGCCGTCTGGGACTCCAGGTGGCCCTTCACGCCCAGGCCCACTGCCCGCTCCTGCCCTTCTTCCTGGGCTGGAATCTGGGAGAAGTGGGGCACGGGCCACTGAAACTGTCCAACAGGGGCAGCTCTGCACTGCCAGAGCGACCAGGGTAAAGAGGGCGAGGTGGAGCCTGGGATTATAAAGGGGCGTCCTCTAGAGAAATGCCCCCCAAGTGTGAGCATCTACAGGTGCACGCGGTGAGGTTGAGATGAGCGGGGCAGAAGGTGAAGACCCCCCGGGGTTCAGGTAGCTCTGACCAGTGACGGCGGTAAGGACTTGCTTGCAATAGCAGAGTTGAAACACTGATGTTCTCCTTAAGTTAAAGGCCTCCGGAGGGGAGGGGAGACCTGGTAACCAGGATACAGAGTTGCTTTAGGGCTGGAAGCTCACAGACCTCTTGTCCTCCAGGTTCCGAGGGCACCATGCGGGACTCGCAGCAGTGCAGGCTGAGGCTCATCCTGGCGGGGAGGTCAGGAGTGGGCAGGAGCGCCACCGGCAACAGCATCCTGGGCCAGAGGCGCTTCCTCTCCAGGCTCTCAGCCATCTCCTTGACCAGAACCTGCGAGGTGGGGAGCTGCAGGTGGCGTCAGTGGCACGTGGAAGTCATGGACACCCCGGACCTTTTCAGCCCCCAAGTCCGCGACACCGACCCAGGGTGCGAGGAGCGAACGCGCTGCTACCTGCTGTCGGCGCCGGGTCCCCACGCGCTGATCCTGGTGACGCAGCTGGGCCGCTTCACAGCGCAGGACCAGCAGGCCCTGCGCGCGCTCCAGGACCTGTTCGGGGCCGGCGTGACGGCGCGCACCGTTCTACTGTTCACGCACAAGGAGGACCTGGCCGGGTACTCGCTGCAGGAGTTCGTGCGCCACACGGACAACCGCGCCCTGCGGGCACTGGTGGCCGAGTGCGGGGGCCGCGTGTGCGGCTTCAACAATCATGCAGAGGGCCAGGAGCAGGAAGCCCAGGTGCAGGAGCTGCTGGAGCTGGTGGAGCGCCTGGTGAGGGACCACTCAGGCGCCCCCTTCACCAACGACGTGTACCGCCTGGCGCAGGCGCTGGTCGGCGCGGACCCGGAGGAGCGGAGGCTCCGGGTGGCCGAGAAACTGGTGAGCCGCGCTCAGGGCTGGCGGGGGTGCTGGCGCCTGGTCCGGCTGCGCGCTTGGGTGCCGCGGTGGAAGATGTGCGCTGCCGGGCTGCTGGGCGCCCTGGCCATGTTCTGGCTGCTGCTCAGCAGACATCGGCCTCAGGCCCTTGTTGAGGCTGGTCTTGAGTGACAGACTGTAAACAGGACTTTGACCCGTCAGCTGACAATCACACTCATCCCTGGTGTCCGTGCCTCCGCGGTGCGGAGACTTTCCTTGTGCCCTTCACCTGGCAGGAGTCTACCAACGACAAAATCCTACCAGGTCCCATCTCCACCCCCTAAAACCTGACCACGTGTCCCGGCCCTCTCAGAGCTCCTTTTTGACTTAAGCGAAATAACTGTTGTTGCTTTTGCCTGGTTTCCACCGACCTCAGGCTGCCCTCCCCTGTCATCCAACCAGCCCCTGTCTCCCCACCAGACCAAAGGTGGGGACCAGCACAAAGCCTCAGTCCATACCCAGTTGTTTCAGTTGACCATGAACTGGATGAATAAATGCACTGGAGGTTCACATTGTGCTGTGGTAAATCAGTATTTGTAGGCGTTAGTTCGTCCGCCTGATACGCATCTTGAACAAAGGCTCTGCTCTGTCAGCCCTGACCCTGTCTGCAAAACCGTGCACGCACCCAAGTGCAGAAGCGCATGCGCGTGCGCTCACACGCGCGCGCGCGCGCACACACACACACACTCACACACGGGGTATGCGCCCATAGAAAGAGAAGACACTGAAGAACTGTTCATCTGTCGCAACAGGGGACATCTCCCTTTGTGTCACCATTCAGGCCTCTTAGCAGCTTGAATGCAGAGGCTTCTACAAGCCCAAGGAAATTTGAACTGGAGACTCCAGTCGCTAGGTGCCACTGAGACCCTGAGGAAAGCCTGCTTCCACAGAGGACTCTTCTCACCGGCTGGCACACTCACGGGGTGGGGAGGGAATGCTTTTCGACTCGGTGGTAAATCCAAAAAGATTAAGTGGTTTGGAATTTTTTATTTCGGTCTCATAATAAACGGCAAAACAGGTCTCGGTGGGCCGAGCAATGGTGACGCAACGGCAGGCAAAGCGGCAGCCCCTCTGTCCCATGCAGATCCAGGTCAGCCGGGCTCATCTCTGCCCCCACACTTGTTCTGTCCCTGCAGCCTCCACCCTCACACACAAACTCAAGTTCACCTCCAATCCTGCTGGGTCGCTACAGTATCCTCTGCCCAGCGCCTTCAAGACAGAGAGTCCCAGTGACTGATGTCCTGAGATCTCTGAAGAGGAAGTCAAAGGAGGAAGTGATCTGCAACAGTTGAGCACATAGTGGAGTGAGAGGCCCACAAGCCCTGCCTGGAAACCACTGTGAAGACGAACAGGGACCCAAGGCTGTGGCTGAGACTTGGCATCTCCTCTGCTGCCAAGGGCTTTAGCCTCCAGGGTTGTGTGCAGCCCCCAGCAGGAGCCCTGACGGGGAATCTGAATTTTGGCCTTGTCCACTTTTCAATATCTTTTTGCAGGGAACAAACAGGAAAACTCTCATTGTCACTTTGCTGAGATAGGAGATGGTCACTGTAAACAAATGAGAAAGAAACAAAAGAAAAGAGTCCTTTGATTCTTGCCCTTTAGTTCAGGAAGAATGGAGCCCAGAGAGTCCCCAAGGGATTGAGCTGCTGGGAATGTAGGAAGAAGGCCCCAGAGGTCCCGGGGGCAGACACACCCCCTTACCGCTGGAACCCAGGACACGTTAGGGAAGAGAGAGAGTCTGCTGTCTGCCCACCAATGAAAAGACAGGGATGGGCAGAGTAGATTAAAACACAATGACCCAACCATATAATGCTTACAGAAAAATCCTTTCAAATATTACGGTAGAAATAGGCTGAACATTAAGGGATGGAAAAGATAAATGGTGCAAATATTAATCATGCAAAAGGAAGAAGAAATGGCTATGTTGATAGCAAGTAAATTAGACTCCAGAACAGATAAAATTACCAGAAGCAGTAAGGAACACTGAGGAATGATAAAAAGGTCACTCCGCCAAGAAGACAAAGCAATCCTAAATGTTTCCTCCAACAACAGAGAAGCAAAATATGTGACCAGAAACTGACAACTGAAAAGAGAATTACACAAATCCCCGATCATCCCCGTCTCCCCCAACAATCAACAGAACAGCTGCGTAGAAGAGCCAAGCTCTAGAAGGACCCCTAACACCCCTAGTCAATAGGGCTGATTGATATTTGCAGACGTTGAAACTTACAGAGGATACTTTTTTTTCAAAATGTATGCACACGGAACATATGCCAAGATAGGCCCTATCCTAGGCCTTAACACAAATCTCACCAAGTTTAAAAGAACTGAGACGGTGTGGAACCTGTCCTCGGATCACAGTGGCATCTAGTGAGAACTCGGGAACGGAAAGACAGCGGAGCCGCCCCTTCACTGCCCGCCAGCAGCCGGCAGAACCCAGACTCCCTGCACCGCCCTCGGGACCTGGGAAGAGGCTGCTGACGGCCCTCCACAGTCAGAGTTTAAGTCTGAAAAGGGACTTTTCTGGGCCTGGAAGACACTCGCAACACTGTCACCGAAGGATGGAATAGTCGGGGAAAAGGGACATTCTCCCTTTCTTTCTACCCATTGGTGAAACCAGTCTCCCTGTTGAGGATAAGAGGTGACAATGTCCCCCTCCTCATGTCAGTCCCCTGGTTCCAACACCCCCTCACTCATTTTCTGCTTAGAGGACAGATGTCCTTGCTCAGGTAGGGACAGCTTTAGTCTCTGCTCACCTTTGGCCAGCCTCGCCCACCAGTGTCGGCACGCCAACCCGGGGGGCATGACCAACTACCCCCGGTTAATTTGGCTCTTCGTGAAAGTTTGAAAGTTCAGAGAGCAGCGTTCCGTCGGGGGTGGGCACCTCCCAGGCTGTGCTGAGAGTCAGCCTCACCCGACACTGGCCCCACCCCTGGTCAGGTCCCTGCAGTACTGCGGGCAACCTCCTCCTCCGGCCACTTGCCACTCGCAGAGATTCCAGGGACTCTGGCTTTCTTTTGAACAACAGAGAGACCACTGCCTGCTTCTGACAAGGGCGCCCTCAGAGGCCGAGGAAGCTTAGATGGCGCACATCGAGCCACCCGTGGCCTAGGGTCCAGACCAAACTCTAAGCCTTCGGTTCCCTCTGCCCCCCTCCGCCCCAGGAACACTGTGAGACATAACACAGTGGGACGTGTGGAAGTGAAACCGAAAGTCAGGGGTGGCTGGGGAGAAACTTGAATTGCGAAACCCGGTTTCCCCTCCTTTGTCCGTGCTCTGCTTAGGAAAACAAGAAAATAGTATCTGGTATTGGGAAAGGGGTGTTGAAATCTCCAACCGTAAATGTGGATTTGTCTCTTTCTCCATTTGTTTGTGACGGTGCGTCCTTCTTGGGTTTTGCAGTTCTGTTGTTTCCTGAAGCTCCGTTACTTATGAGGTACATTCCATATTGCTGTCTTGTTGATGCATTTTCCTGTGTTTGTCATTGTGAAGGTCCCTCCCTATCCCGGTTAGAAAGATGGTGTTGCTCGATACCTCCTTTGTTGGACATTAATACAGCCCCTGCAGGTGTTATAGGCGCGCCTCGTGTGTGGTTTCTGTTTTTGAAGGTATATCTTTTTCTCTTCTTCCCCTGCAACCTGTCGGTGTCTCTCTACTTAAGTGGGATTTCCTTTGGGCAGCATACAGTTGGGCCCTGCTTTTTAAACCCAAGCTGACTGTCTTATAATTGGAGCATTTAGATAATTTACATCTAACCTTATAGATATGGTTGTGTTTTAATTCGTTGTCTTGCTATTTGTTTCTGTTTGTCCCATCTGTCCTTTTTTTCTGCCTTTTATGGTGAATTTTTAAAATATTTCATTTCAGCTATTGTTTTATCAGCTGTACCTCATGTTATTTTCTTAGCGGTTGACAATATGCACCTTTAACGTATATTCTACCTTTAGTGAATATTATATCACAGCACAAGTACTGGAAGATCTCTATCACATTCTACCATTACTTCCTCCCTCCCAGTTTACACATTATTGTTGTCATACCTTTTACATTTACATAAAATATAACCTCAACCATATATTGTTTTTGTTTTGCTTTCAAGAGTCTGTTGCCTTTTGCAGACATTTTTAAGTGATAAAAAGAATCTTTTCTGTGTAGCCACCGACTAACTATTTTTGGTCTCGGACCTGCACAGAGGAGCCATTTGTCCCCATTTTCATTTCCTGCACACCTGACCCATCTGCTGGGGTCAGCCCTGGGCAGCCCGTTGTTCAATGTCTGGAAACGGTGTATTTATAAAACAAATCTTAGCAAATTTAAAAATACTGAACAAACACCAAGTATCTTTTCTGATCACAATAGTATGAAACTAACATCACTAACAAGAGGTGGAAAACTGAAAAATTCACAAAAACATGGAAATTAAACAATACACTCCTGAACAACCAATGGGCCAAGGAAGAAATCAAAAGGGAGATAGTTTTTAAAAACTGAAACAGAAATGGTAACAACACATACAACGCAACAGAAGCAAGTCTAAGAAGGAAGGTTATAACAATAAATGCCTGCACCAGAAAAGACGGAAGATAGCAAATAAGCAACTTAACTTTTTACATCAAGGAACCAAAAAAAAAAAAAGAACAAACTAAGCCCAAAGTTAGCAGAGGAAGGAAATACAGATCAGAAAGACAGCAGCAAAGATGGGCAAAACTAAGGGCCCTTTGTCTGAAAAATGAAACAAAATGTACAAAACTTCAGCTCAAACAATTCTTTTAAAAAAGAGAAAAGACTCAGGTAAAGAGAATCAGAAATGAAAGAGGAGACATTGCAACTATCCCAAGAATACAGAGGATCATAAGAGACTGCTATAAACAATCAGAGGCCAACAAATGGATGAGCTAGAAAAAAAACGGATGAAGTTCCTGGACATACGACCCACCACGGTTGAATCGTAAAGAAACAAACAAAATCCGAACAGGCTGTAATGAGGAAGGAGATTAAAGCAGGGATGGAAAATCTCCCAACAAAGCAAAACTCATACCATGTGGTTTCACTAGTGAATTCCACCAAACATCTGACGCGCAATGAATACCTATTCTTCTCAAACTCTTCCAAAAATTGAAGAGTCAGGAACACTTCCAAGCTCACTCTGTGAGGCCAGGTTAACCCTGATATCCAAACCAGACAAGGGCACTACAGGAACACTATAGACCATTCTCCCTGATGAATATGTTGCAAAAGCCCTCAATTAGCGAGCAGAACTCAACAGTGCGCTACAAGCATTATACACCACAGGCACGTGGAATGGAAGTCGGGTGCGCCTCCTTTCATTGGAGTAAATGTGAACCTGCCTGTGGTGGACATCGTTGTTAGATAGGACCTGGGTCTCAAGGTTCTGGGAGGCTCTTACTGAGTATGTCAATTTAAAAATTGACATATTTTAAATTGAAAATCAATTTAAAAATTGATTTTCAGAGAGCGATTTGTTGTTTCACTTATTTATGCATTCATCGGTTAATTCTTGTATGTGCCCTGACCAAAGATCAAACTCACAACCTTGGCGCATCAGGAGGATGCTCTAGCCAACTGAGCTGCCCGGCCAGGGCTAAATGCATTCTTGCTAAATGGTAAACTGTAGCACAGTATTTTGCAAGGACAGCTGGAAGCAGGACGGCCATGACAGGAACCCAGCCCAACCCCACCCGGTGCAGCCAACTGCAAAGAAGAAACCAATGTATAATTGATCAAATAGTCTATAAACGCGGTGGCTCAGTTTCTCTACCGGATCTCTCCACAGGGAGACAGAGCTTTGGGTGTGAATCCAAGGCGTCTCCTTTACTTGCTACAAGTAAATAAAACTACCTGGTGACAACCAGGCCCCGTCCTTGAATCGAACACCCTGAGTGGTGAACGCCTTGAGTTTGGACATTACGAAACTTTAGCCACAAAAATGTCTAAGGCCAAGAGACATGCAGAGATGCAGGATCTGAGAGTTACTGGTGAGCTCACAGAAGCTAGGACAGGGGTCAGCGAATGCACAGTCTCCTGCTCTGGGGACGCAGGTTCTTCTACTTGCAACCAAGGCAGGAAGCGCTATATGCCCCTTGCCCAGCATGGCCCCCTTTACGATGAGTTGGGCCTTGTAGCCAAACTTTGTCAAGGCCACAGTTCGCTTGTTGTTATGTGGAGGGAGTCAGGGCCGACACCAAGGACGAAGTGAAATGTTATCATCCCTGCTGCAGGTGTTGAGACGCTGTCTGCCCTGACTAATGCTGTAAATGCTTCTCTCCCACTTCTGTAAGCCCCTTCGTGCCAAATCTATACCACGCCTCCCAAGACTCCTACCCCACTTAGGCCAGCATAAAAGGAATGCGGGGCTATTGTTCTGGGCTCAGAATTTGGAGTTTGTCTCCTCTGGGCCCGTGCACGTAAATAAAGATCGTGCTCCTAACCCCTCAGTGTCTGGTCGCTTCATTTTTCCGTAACAGTTACTTGCTATGTGATCCTAATTTGAGACAGAGGGAGTTATGGCGTGTTAAAAAAACACACATTTCAAACACGGTGGCCTCTAGTTCTAGACACTTCGGTGCCCAGGTGAGGAGGAGCTCAAGGTCGCCGCTGCACCAGCCGCCCGGACGCATGCTCATCCTGGCAAAGCTTCTGCATCGGGCTAGCTTTTCCCACAGAAACTTTCGGGCGCGGTATTTCCAATGACCTTGGTCACTCATCGAGCAGGGCAAGTGGAGGGCCTGGCGAGGAGCCCGTACCGCAGTGACCTTCGGGCTCCAGCTGTAAGCAACAAGCAAGTCACTGACCTCACGCGCCATGAGCAGCCGCCCAGAATGTGGACCCACGAGGGCAACACCGAGAGCCAGTTGCAAACACAGCCCCCTGGGAAACAAAGGGAGAACGAGGCCAAAAGCTGCAAAACAGGAAGCCCGCTACGGAACACCTCTGCTCCGCTGACTTCCTGAGACTGCGAGAGAGGGAAGAAAATCGAGAACCCACAAAAGAAACAGAAAGCAAAGAAAACACCGAAATAACAAGCAGCAACCAGCGAGCAGCTAGAGAAAGCCAGTTGGAGAAAATTCGGAAAGAGACAGCTTTTCTCCTGCAGCTAGAAGATTTGGAACCACGTCGGTGAAATAATGATAGGAAACAAATTGGGCACTGGAAATACGCTCGAGTATATCTTCTCGTTAAACCAGACAGAGCACCTGAATGTCCTTTGCTCCACACTTGATGTTCGTCTCTGACGTATCCAGTGTTCCGAATGTGCAGGAAATGTTTAAATGTTTGTTAAATGGACTTTTCCTGCCTTTCAATATAAAGTGGGAGCGGGGGATTAAGGCTTTTTTCCTTTTTTTCTCCCAAAGCTGGGCGGCCTAAAAGAGATGTCGTATTTATCCACTAAGGGACTGGATCTCGTGTACACAGACAAAAGCACCTTGAAATTTAGGAGGAAGAAGAGGAAAGAGCCAAGAGAAGTGAGTGACCAAGGGGGCCAGGGGTCCGCGCCCTGGTTCTCCTGACGTCCAGCATCTCCAGCCAGGTCTCCAACACTGAGGGAGGGCGGGAGGGCACGCTGAATGAGAATAATTGGGCATAAATACCAGTTCGAAAATCCAGTTAAAAACACTGCATGTTGGGCTGCAGGGTCCTAGGCTGAAGCAGAAACGTGCACCATTTCCCAGGAACGAGGGACCGGGAAAGACTGAGGCCAGAGGACAGGGAGCTCCTAGGAGCAGAGGGAGGACTGTGACCTCTTCCACGCTGTGCGACTGTGGTGTGGACCTAGGTCGTCGGAGAAGGAGACAGCTGACACGGGGCTGACAGATGTTTAATTGAGGACCTGGGACATGTCAGAGATTGGGCTATAATTTAATAACTAAGTTATATTACAAATCCCAGATATCTGTGTTTATATATGGTACATATTTCTCACCATATGTAGTTTTATTTATGAGTTGCTATATTCAACTTGCTAGTATTGTGTTGAGGACTTTTATGTCTTATTCATAAAGGATATTGGACTGCAGTTTTCTTGTAACATTGTTGAGTGATACTGACCTCATAGAATGCATTGTGAAGGATTTCCTCCTCTCCTGGTTTTTTTAAATTGAAAATGTTTGCAAAATATTGGCATTAATTCTTTAAATGTTAAGTAAATTTGCCAGTGAAGCTATCTGGTACTAAGCTTTTCTTCGGTGGTAGTGCTTTGTTTTGTTTTGTTTTGTTTTGTTTTAATTACTAATTTAACCTCTTGTTATAGGGATATTTGGATTTATTTCTGCCTGAGTCACTTTTCAGTCCTTTGCGTCTCAGGGGGACCCTAACGTTCAGCACTGAAAAGCAAAGACACGAAAGCGTGGCTTTCTGTGCAGTGAGCTGTGGCGCTGTCGCAACCCACCTTAGCCTTTGAGCAGAGCCAGGCCCTCCCCGCGGAGCTCGGGGGAGCCCCCAGGGCAGCCGACGCGGGAAGTGGGGACGTGGCGAGGGGTCCGCCTTTGCCCCTTGGCTCTCTGGCCTTGTCACGGTCGTCACGGGCCTTGTCGGAGCTGAGGATCTCTCTGTCCAGCCCCGCTACGCTCTCTTTCCTCTTCCAGCGTCAGCTCTGCAGCGTGCTTGAGGCTCCCTCTGTCCCGAGGACCTGAGGTGGCACTGGTAGCCCATAGCCTGGCGGGCCGCGTGGGGCTGGCGTGGGATGCGGGTCGCAGCCTCGCAGCCACTGCCGCCGCCGCCGCCCGGGGCCCTGGCTCTGCTCTGCCTGCTGCTCGCGGGCCCAGATCCGGGCCGACCCCAGTGCGGGTGTGCACAGGAAGGTGGCCCGGCGGGAAACGAACAGCGCTTCTGGGCGGAAACTGGAACAAAGGAATCCCGTAGCATCAGAGTTTTAATGACACACTGAACACCGCCAACTTTGCAAAGGGTCACGTTCACTTTTTAAGTTTTTAAATTTCCCTTTTGACTATAAGTACACAGTTTTAAAATAAATTTGCCTAACTCGAAAACGTTTTAGTCTCCATGCATCTTTCCTCTCTGGAAAAATAG
This sequence comes from Mormoops blainvillei, assembly GCA_004026545.1. Classification (NCBI taxonomy): domain Eukaryota; kingdom Metazoa; phylum Chordata; class Mammalia; order Chiroptera; family Mormoopidae; genus Mormoops; species Mormoops blainvillei. Next base: position 21,098 of record PVJD01013503.1, read on the forward strand.
GGGAAGAGCTGGTAGTTGGTAGCAGAAAATGGATTCATGGCAAAGGGAAAACAATCATTTTTATTTTGAGCATTTTAAGAAAATTTAGGCACTGCCTTACTCCGTTATTAGGGATTCTAAAAGAGAGTACCACAGACGAAGTGGCTTATAGAGGACAGAAATTTGTCTTTCACGCCCTGGAGGGTAGAGCCGGGGAGCACGTTGCCCGCAGTGGTAGGCTCTGGGGAGAGCTCTCCCGGGGCTGCAGACGGTCAGCTTCCCGCTGTGTCCCCAGCGGTGGAAGGAAGAGCGAGCGCCCTGTGGCCCCTTTTACGGGCACAGAGCTCCAGCATGGTGGGTGTCCCAACAGCATGCCTCCTCACACCAGCCTCTTGGGCATCAGGTTTTCAACTTTTGGGATCTGGGGGGATGCCAACACTCAGACCACAGCAGCCACTGACCCACCTTAATACCTTTCTAGTTCTCACAGAGGGTAGGTGTCTCCCTTTGTGATCCTTGTAGAGTTTTATTATCATCTATGAAAGGGACATCAAGGTTAAATGAAACGGTATTGAAAGTCACCCAGTTTCCAATATCTGGCATGCATTATGGTTCATGTCTTTCCAAAATGAAGCAGGGTTTTGGAAAAATCACAGGTAATGTCTTCTATCTGAGTTTTTATACAAATTTATATATATATATAATATATATGTATATAGACAACAGAATATATATATCTCAAGAGAGAGAGAGAGCTCCTCTCTGCTCTTGGAAAAGTGAAGGAGTCACTGGCACTTTGGCAGAAGCTGAAGGGTTCCTAGGTGAGGCCCGTGTGGCTGTACCACGGGATGTGATAGGGGCTGGGCCAACCACACCATTAGAAAACCAGATGACATCCTTAGGTGGTGCAAACAATAAATAAATAAATAAATAAATAAATAAATAAGGAATTTCTTATTTCTATTTCTGAATGTGATCCGATACTTTTAAAGGAAATCATTGCCTTTGTACCAACCACACAGAGGCTGGAGTCACACGCATGCGCTTCGATGCCACCAGGGTTAAGGGCACAAGGAGGCTCATGGCGGGCTGGCGGGCTAGGGTTGGCTGCAGCAGGGTGGTCTGAGGGCCACAGTGGCTGTTGCAGAGAGTTGGGTTCTGTGACGCATGGCTGGAAAAATGCCCACCGCTAGTGCCCGCTTTTAGCATCCTCAGTAGCCATGCTGGGGCTGGGACCCTGGGAGGGATTCCTTTGACCATGTGAGGGACCCAGGGCAGGGCCAGCATTGGGCAGATAGACGGTTCTTAATAGCTTATGATGAAAACAATCTTGTGGGGTACGAGGAATAACTATCATTAACTTCCTTTGATTTGAAAAGGAAAATAATTTACTAGAAGTTAAGTGATTTCCTAAGGATCAAAGGTGACAAAATCAGAATTGGGACATCTTTTTCCATGTTCACCAAACCCAGCTTCCCATCAGGTAGAAACTGCGTCTTCACTCACCCGTTTGGCCATTTTGTACTACGTATATGTACACCCTCAAATATATAACTTAATTTTTTGAGAATGTGGTTACATCACCCTGCTGACAAAATAGACTATTTTGATCAATTCCAAAAGAAAATGGCATAGCTTACAATATTTAATACTTTTCAAATTAAGACACTTTCTGATGGAGCGGCTGAGAGCGTAAGGCCCTGAACACTGTTGTGTTGAATCAACAGAAGCTGAGAACATTCTGAATGATATCTTCCTAAACGGCCCTGCTCGGGTCTCACTTTCACTCAGAGTCTATGTTAGGTCTACGAAAATATATGGGCCGCGGAGCTCACGTTCTATTAAAAACATCTTTGCAAAATAAGATTTAAAAATAACTCCAAGTAATCAAAAGTTGCAAGACTAAGTTCACCAGTAATTTGCTCTGGAGAGCTCGTGTCTTTTTAGTGCACTTCATAATACAAAGATGACCACAATACTTGTCTGTTTGAATTGTTAAGGTTTTCAAAATTTCATGGCAACGTTTTGGCATTCACCTACCGAAACTCCTCAGACAGCTGCCATAATAGGCTAACAATTGCACAAAGAATGGCACGGAATTCTTGGTTGTTTGTCGGTTGGGTTGGGAAGAAGACTCAAGTTTGAGTCGCCCTGGGTGGTATGGCTCGGTGGAATGAGCACCGGCCTGTTAACTAAAAGGTCACCGGTTCAGTTCCCAGTCAGGGCACATGCCTGGGTTGCCAACCAGGTCCCCAGTTGGGGGTGCTCGAGAGGCAACCACACATTGATGTTTCCCTCTCTCCCTCCCTTCCCTTCTCCCTAAAAATAAATTAACAAAATCTTAAAAAAAATACAAAGACTCAAATTTGGGTCCCCGAAGATTATTACTGCAAAAATATTATAATGATGACGGCAGCTGTATAGAAAATACAAAGAGAGGGACTAAATGTCATATGACATCCTCAATCTGATTCTCAAAATGTGCTATCAATAATTTGAATCATATATTATTACAGAGGTTTAATAGTTTTCCTCGTGGTCAATAGCATTTCTCTCTCCTCTCCTTAACTGTATTGCTAACACTATTACACATGCCCCATAATCCCCCGCTCTCACCCGCCCCCAGCCAGCCCCCACTGTCCCTTCCCTCTAGCCATCTCCGCACTGTGGCCTGTGTCCATGGGTTACCAATAGCATTTTTTTAGTGATTTTCTTTCTCAGACACTTTGATCTGACCTTGTCACTTTTGTCCCCATTATACAATACAGTGCCTGTCATGTAAAGTGGGAGCAACGAACATTTGGGAAATGAATGGTGGCATTGGCTTTCCCGTACCCACTTTATAGACTGGCTTCCTAGTTACCAGGCTTGTGACCATGTTCCGAATTTTGTAGCACCGGTTTCTTCTTATAAAACAGCTGCAATCCACCATTCCATCCAGTAAAGCATTCTTTTAGGCTGTGGCTTAAAAGACTTTTACTCACTGGGTTCAAGGTTAGGCCCTCTAACCTCGCTCATGTAAATGGTGTCGTTTGACACTATAAATCAATTTGTTTAATCATCAGTATAAAACAGCACTACCACTTATAAGCAGAGCTTCCTTGATTTGCAGACAAACCAAATAAAGCTATTACAATTGACCGAGAGAAGGTGGGTGCCTGAGCCCATACTGTGTTCTCCATCTACCATTCCAACAGAATTGCTCTATGTCCACTGCTCCAGCCTTAAATGTGCAATTAGTTGACAAACTGTGAAACTACAGTCCTGCTCCAACTGCCACCAGAACAAACCAAGACATAGCACTCCGGTCCCCAGAAGTCTCACAGGGCTGGTTTGTCTGATGGCGGAGAAGAGGCAGCCAGCACCCAGGTAGGGAGCCCATCCAAGTCATACCCTTGGCGTTAGTCCTCCAGGCCCTCTGTGGGTCCTCCAGGCCCACAGTGCCTGTCTGTCCCTAGTTAGAGGGAACATTCTAGAAGCAGAGCCTTGAGACGGGCCCTGGGGTGGAGAGCTGGGCAGGTGCTCCTGCAGGAGGGGGTTGGTGCCCTATAGGGACTTCTCTGTGTCACAGGGTCTGTTTCTGAACCTGGGCTTCCGGGGAGCGGAGGGTGGGGGGGTTGGAGGGGTGCGGGGGGCGGGGCGTGCGTCACTGCCTGCAGAGCCTCTTCTTCCAAATATTGCTTATGTTGACAAGTTATAAAAAATAAATGGGAGGGGGCCTGGCAGCCCGCAGACTGACAGGAAGCGTCCTGTTAAGCAAGCAGATAGCACACAACGCCCTCTCTGGCCTCTGGGTCCTGTTCGCAGCAGCTTCGCCGCCCACCCCAGAGCCTTTTCCTGTTGGCGGCTGGCTCGGCACTCCACTTTTTTCTTAGTTCCTCGCAGCTTTGCCCTGGAACTTTCGGCCTCCTGCGACTCCTCTTTAACTTCATCAGCCGGCTTCCTGCACACGAACCGCCTGCCCGCGCATATTCCCGCAGCCGCCAAGCACTGCGTCCGCAGCACCTGGCCAGGTAAGGCGACGCTGGGGAAGATCCCAGAGCTGTGAGGGTCTAAGAATAGACCTAGTCACAGCCACTGACCTCACCCAGAAGTGACCTCACTTCTGGGCTCACCCATCGGTGAAAGGGAACGATGATGGGGGCGTCATGGGCCACAGTGGGTTGACAGTGGGGGAAACCGGTGTGGGAACCACGCGCCCACAGCCCGTCACGCTGCACGGAGCCCTGGGCTTTCTGCCTAGGTGCCTGCTGCTTAGCCCACTGGATCCTCATGGGGACTCGCAGGGCTTCACGAATCTGGACGAATATTCTCATCCCACTTGACAGATGAGAAAACTGAGCCTCCCCAGATGCCGGGGCTAGCTGCGGGCATGCTTCTCAGTTTACCCTCTTAACTGCTTAAGCCTGCCCCAGTGAGCTACGTTTTCCCATGACCTTGACCTTCTGGAAACCACAGCATTCTCTCCCAAACGCCTCATACCTTACCTCGGACAGGCCTATGTCCCAGCGTATGGCAAACAGACTTACGTTCAAGGCACGCGGAACGATCCCTTTGTCAGCTAAGCCTTTTGTCAGAGTCGTCTGCAGAAATCACAAGAGCTCAACTACAAAACAAGGGACTCGAATACCAGGAAATACTGGGACTGTGGCGGATGAGGGAAGGAGCCGCTTAACGAACAAGGCAGATAAGAAACAGTCTGATGTTCTTAAAACAGCATGAGAGAGGCTGCTTTCTCCTGGTTTGATCAAATAAGGTGTCATCGGGATAAAATCAGGCTCGTATAGTTTTGAAATCGGAAGGTTCATTGTTCATTTCTTTCAGCTGCCCGCCTGAACTAGACCCTCCCACTGTCCTCGTCAGCGCTGTTAGAGTCTCTGCTTATGTACGCCTGCCGCTCTCTCGTGACACCCGGCCCCATTTTGGAAAAGATTAGTAGATTTTTCCTTTTGGAGAAGGAGTTGGCCTCCATTCTCTATCCTCCCACTTTGGCTTGCTCCAAGGTGGACGTGTCCCACGTCCCTTCAGGTTTGTGACTTGTCCCAGCCTTTTCCCAGGCTTTATTCAGTCCCGTTAATACTTCGTGACTCAGTTTAGCATCTCCATCAATATCCTTTCTGATTTTCCCTGGACCCTTGGCTGTTCATTAATATCTGCCTGGAATCCCATTCCTCTGAGGGGCGCATGTTACCCCCCACCGCCGCCCCGCCCCGCCATCTGACACCTTCAGAAGGAAGCTCTAGGAGAGCTACTCCACTGTGACTCCACACACGTAAGCTGCGCTGGACTGGCTTTCTGTGACAGGCACCTTGCTCCACTTGGGTCGCACTGATAATCAGGTCAGTAAAACACCAGGTTGTTTTACAGTGAAATGCTTCAATTTAGATCAACTCCTGCCCCCTGCAGTTTTCTCTTTGAATCGTCTTTTCTTGGAGAAAAGCACGCATTCCAGATTTTGCAATACGACCATCTGTTTGTTTCAGGGCAGGCTTCCAGCCTGTCGAGGGTCACTTTATGTCCTGACCATGGGTGGCCACATTGTATGTGGGGGTCTAAGAGGCTGTGGACTTATCTGGAATCGTCTTTTTTCCTCCTGTGGAATCCGGGAGAAACCACGGGCAAGAGGAGACACTTTTTGGTCTTAGCTCCACAGCAATTGTGTGAACTTGGCCATTTGTTGCTCAGCTTCCTAATAGCCTAATTAAAATTTTAAAATGCATCTTAATTTAAGAGAACGATTAAAATAACGGACATGAAAGAACTTAGAAAGGTATGAATGGCCGCACGGATTAGTATGACGATGAGATTCGCCACCGACATCCTCATCCAGGTCGTCGCCGTCTTGACCACATCATTAGATCGATTCCAACATATTTTCCGAGGTTTCCAAACCTCAGAAAAGGTCAACAAAGGTAGAAAAAGGTGAGAGAATTTGAGCAGGTTTAGCAAGAGCCAGGGTATAATTTCCCAGAGACAAGGACAGCATGAGGGAGAGGGGGTAAGGAAATGTTCTTCTGTGGGCTTTAGAAAAGAAAGGGGAGGGAAGGAAAAAGGAAGGGAGGAGCCCTGGCTGGAATGTCTCCATGGATTGAGCACTGGCTCTGCGAACCAAAGGGTCGCTGGTTCAATTCCCAGTGTAGGGCACATGCCTGGGTTGCGGGCCGGGTCCCCAGTGTGAGGTGGGTAAGAGGCAACTACCCACTGATGTTTCTCTTCCTCTCTTTCTCCCTCCTTTCCCTGCTCTCTAGAAATAAATAAATAAAATCTTTAAAAAAAAAAGAGGAGGAAGAGAAGGGAGGAAGGATGCCGTCTTGGTATATTCTGATAATGTGAAAAATGCGTGGTTTTCCTAAGATGGGGCAAAAACCCCACTAAGTGAATAGAAAAAAATGCAAATATTTCTGTATAACAGAAGCAACCTGAGTAGCGAACGAGCTATGAAAATGATTTTTAAATTCAATGGTAATCCGTGAAATGCAAGGATAAACCAATGGAGACATCCTTATTTATGCCCGTAAGAGCGATTTAAAAAATTACAAGTTGAAGATCAACGAGCACCAGTGAGGATTTGGGGAATTCTCACACATGGCTGGTGTCAGAGAGAATTAGCGCAGCGCTCCTGGAGTCATACGGGTCACATCCAGTCAGATGGGAGCTGGCCATCCCAGGTAAATTGCTGCACCTGTGCACAGATACCTACAGCACACGGGGGTTATTTCGCAGCAAACAGATTTTGAAACAGCTGAAAGTCGTGTTAATAAGTAATTGGATTAAGTATTATACAAATAATGGGACTTATGTAAAAGTTTAAAAGGCAAAAACTGTACTAGATTTTAGCTATAGATACATGGGTATGTAGAAGTGTATAAACACACACGAGAATACTAAAAAAAACCTCAGAATATTCGTTGCATCTGAAGGGAGTAGGGAGGGAGAAAGAGCCCGGGGGTCAAAAAACATCATGGGACCCACGTGCAGTGCTTTAACTTTGCAATCAAACAGAAGAGCTGCAGTCCAAATGCCAAAATACTTACATTTGTTCATTTTTAATGGTAGGCTTTTGTTTTATAACTCGGTTTATAACTTCACTTCAAAACTGTGTCAAAACTGCATAATATTTAAGCAATCAATAAATATAGTCTCATCTTAGGTATAGCTGTACATCATATACTTGCCTTTTTAACATCAAGATGAGTAACACAATTTATGCCTCATTCGAATGAAGCATTTATGCCAATTGATGCCAATCGTTGTGCCAATTTCTGTTTAAATCTCCTGGAATACCAAACGGTGACTATTAGGGGACATTGAGCTGCGAGCCAGCCGGGAGAAACGTGTGATGAAACACTGAGCGAGAAGTGAGTCTCTCCTGAATTTTTTTTAAGAGTGTGCTTATTTATTTATTTTAGAGAGAGGGGAAGGGAAGGAGAAAGAGATGAAGAGAAACACCAATGTGTGAAAGAGGGGGTACGGATCAGTTGCCTCTCACACATGGGGACTGAACCCGCCACCCAGGCACATGCCCTGACCGGGGATAGAACTGGCGACCTTTGGTTTTGCGGTACAACACCCAACCAACCGAGCCAGGCTGGTCGGGGCGAGTCCCTCTTCCATTTGTTCTGAATGTTAATTCTTTCTCTTTGGTCATGGCACCCCCTCCTCTCCGCCGAATGTGCAGAGAGCTAACGACAAACTTGCTAGAGCAGCGGAAACATGGCCTTACTGTCGATGCCATTGGATGCCATTGGATGCCATCCTTCTCCAGTTAGATGGGCATAAGCAAGTGATCTGTTTGAACACATTTCCTGCCTTCCTGTAAGCTGAGAAAATGGAGCAGCCGTGCGTGGTGTTAACTTATGTGCTGCTGGCATCTCCTGGTTTGCCGAAAGTTATTTATAGATGTTTTCAAATATAACGTGAGCTAGGAAATTAGCAATGGAAATGGCTCTTCCGTGGAGAATTAGTCTTAGGAGTCTGAACTGGGGGTGTCCTCAGGCCTTAGCAACTCCCATGTGGACGCTTGCTTTTTACTCTGTTTCTGTTTTTATTCCAGAAGAGAATGGAAGGGTCTGTGAAGAACAGATATGGAACCATGGCTGAAGGTAAGAAAGCCTCCAGGTTCCCACGAGTCTCCGGTCCCTCACCTCAAACACAGTGACAGAAGCCCAGTTATATTAAACTGCAGATGAAAAAGACAGTGCTTGTTTGTTCTTTAGCTTCCCCGTCATCACCCCCCCTCACGGACCCCCACAGTACAAGGCCGTGCGTGCACAGCACACGTGGGAAATGTAGAAATGAGGTTCCAAGTGAGGAGTTGGAGGATTGTGAGCTAAATTGTGAATAAAGTTTCTCTTTCCTCATCCGCTCCCAGCTGAACGATGGAAAAGTTCCTCAGAGAGACGCAGTCATGTTTGCTACAAAACACCCCAGGACACTTTGGGAATGGAAGAATCAACCCAGGGTCGAAGAAAAATAATAGATTTTAGGAGCTTACCATGAACTTGGAGTTCATCTGGGCTCACAAAAACTAGAACTGCTTGTGTTCTCACCCTCCTCTGTCCCTTCAAGGTGTTGGCTCCTGGTTCCGTGTTCCCTCTCCAACACCACTTTTGTTAACTCCCTGTAGCTCCATCAGCCAAGTAGATGATTTCTCCAATGCATGTACTTCTAATGGTCTTATATTCCACTTCTCTTCAGCCACCCATCCCGGGTCATCTCCCGGACTTTGCCCTTGACATTAACTACAGCCTTTCTGTTGTCTCAATTTCACACACCCAACTCCCCACCCAAAGAGCAGAGACCCAGGGACCCTCGGCTGGTCCTTGGTGGAAAGTCACGCCTGACACTTCCGTCCCTCTCAAGGTCTAGGTGAATGTGCTGAGCACTTCTACAGAGATGCGACTAGGAGTTTGTGGGTGAAACACAGGTGGTGATATTGCCCCCCTTTGTGACTTGCCTCTGCCTCCCTCTAATCTCAGGTTTATTTAGCATGACGCTGGCCTAGGTACCATCCCAAAAAAACACAAGGACCACTTGTCTTTCAGAAAAGCTGTCTTTTCCTTGTCCTCAATGAAGGGCTTGGGGCATCCCGCTCAGTGTAGCCATTCTGACTCCTGGGCACGGCTGCAGTGGTGGCTCCCTAGGTGGGCTTCCTGTGACTGAGCGTCTCCTACAGTCCTCGACATGCTTTTATATGTATTTAGACATGACTATTTTCCTGGAACAAAGGTCCATGGTTTCTACGAGATACCATGAGGGTCCAGGACGGGAACATCTTAAGCATAACTAGCTTAGCGAGACACAATTTTTTTTTTCCAGGCAGAGTAGAAGATAACTGGTCGGAATCATCATCCTCCCTGAGGTTCATCCTGGTGGGCAGATCTGGCTGTGGGAAAAGTGCCTCTGGGAACAGCATCCTCTGCGAGCCCAAGTTTGAGTCCAGGGTGTCGGCCCAGACTGTGACCAGGAAGTGCCAGGAGGGCACGGTCACGAGGAACGGGAGGAACATCCTGGTGGTGGACACGGCCCCCATCTTCGATGCAAAGCCCTGGGACCAAGAGATATACAAGAACATTGGGGACTGCTACCTGCTCTCGGCCCCAGGGCCCCACGTGCTGCTGCTGGTGACGCAGCTGGGCCGCTATACGGCCCAGGACCAGGAGGCTGTGCAGAAGTCGAAGGAGGTCTTTGGGGCAGAAGTCATGAGACACATGGTGGTCCTCTTCACCCACAGGGAGGACTTAGAGGACGTGTCCTTGGATGAGTATGTAGCCAACACAGACAGCCTGGGCCTGCGGAGCCTGGTCCAGGAGTGCGGGGGCAGGTATTGTGGCTTCAACAACAAGGCCACGGGGGAGGAGCAGCGGAAGCAGCTGGAGGAGCTCATGGCTGTCGTCAAGAGTCTTCAGAGGGAGCACAACGGCACCTTCTACAGCAACGGCCTCTTCGCCCACGCACATGCGCTCCAGAAGGACAGGGGCGGGGCCTGCGGGGACACGTACGCACGCTTCCTGGCCCAGGTGCGAGTTCAGGTGGAGAAGCAAAAGCAAGACCTGAAGGAGATGGAGAGTCGCAGGGTGTCCAGTGTGCTCCTTAGAATCAAAAAGTGGGTCCTTTCTCACATCGGGTTATCCGTGTTTATTGTGATTTGCATTTTGATTTATCTTGCCGTTTTAATCAACTGGAGTCTTACCCGTGGGCGCTAAGCATTTCCAGGGGACTTCTACAGTTGGTTTTTTGTTTTCAGACTCACCAACCTCTGTCTGTGTTTGTACGATACTTAAGTTGCTTTTTACTTAGCTTCAGGTTCAGTGTCTCTTCCTTGTAGCAGACATGCCCAAGTGCTTGTAGATAAATAAAAACCAAAGGAAAAAGCATTTCTTTGTTTTGTTTTGTTTTGTTAAGAATCATGGAGGTAAATGATTAATTGGATATCTTCCTGGAATCTTTCTTTCGGGGGGAGGTGTTGCAGGAAGGAAGGGGAGGGGACTGTGATAGTACCCGTTGAGGAAGGAAATGGGTTACATTAGAAGCTGCTAGCAGAATTCCTTCTTTTATTCAGAAACATACCCTGGTTTCACCTAGGCTGTAAGGGATGACCTGTCATCAGCCCCACACGAGGGAGGGTGACGAGGGTGTTCTGGGGGGAATTCTGGAGGCGTAAAGGGGGTGGGGAAAAGAGAGAGGGGGCCTGGACACCCGAGGAGAGAAAAGGGGTCACAGAGGTGGGATGGGGTGCCGCCTTGGGGAAAGCAGAGTCGGTGGCTGGGAAAAGAAGATGCTGGAATTTCATAAAGCAGGGCCAAACAGTGGCTACTTCGGGCCAAGCAGAGCCCGGCGACTCAGTTACTTGCAGAGGAGAAGGTCCACAGACAGGGCGAAACGGATGTGTGAGTCTGCATTCCCCTCAAACTTTCTGCTGAAATTTGAATTTCATGTCACTTTCATAAGTGGTGATGAAACATTACTCTCCCTTTGATTTTTTTCAACCTTTTAAAAATGTAAAAGCCCTTCTTTCTTAGCTCATAGGCTGCATATGCCGGCGGCTTCCGGATGTGGTCCCCACAGCGTAGCGCAGCATATTTCCTGTCATCGCTGGAGCTGTGTTGTGAGGCCACCTCTAGCCCCAAGGTGGGCACAATCGTGTGATATCTGGGACCCTGGGGAGGGAGTGATGTGCCCCATTTCCATGGCAGCAAAGGGAAGAGGGCAGACGCCGAGGTGACATGTGAGCAGAAGTCCCAAAGTCGCTGAAAATGGCAAGTCAGACGAAGTTCCTGGGGTCGGGGGGGGCCCTCCCCTCTCCTTCCTTTGGTGGCTGCCCCACCCCCTTCTCTGCTCATTTGACCTCTCTACAGAACTGCAGCGGTCCCAGGCAGCCTGCAACCTGGTGGGTAAATGATTGAATCTGGGGTGAGTCTTAGGACCTTACTTGGTGCACCCAGGCATCATTCTCCAAACCTCTAATGACAATAGGTTTCGCCCGGGTGTAGCACAAGGCTGACTCCAAACACCCACAAGGAGGGTGACCTACAAGCTCTTCAATCTGTGGCCACCCTAAGGTCCCTGAGGTCTCTGACCACCTCCTCAGTGCAATGCCCCCAAATTGTCCAACCTGACTAGGTCTCTCCCTTCTGGGACTTCCTTCAGTCCCGCTGGACAGAAATTTATCACACGAATACCTACTCAGTGTCAGATTCTGTGCGTGGCACCACGTATGTAAGAGAAAGAACGCAAGGTCCCTGCTCCCCAAGGCGACTGCGTGGTAGGCAGATGAAAGCACAGGAAAATGGGGTGTTGGAGGGAAGTTCTGGAAGTCGGCCTTCGGCCAAAAGGAGAATGTGCGGGCTCAGCCCAGACTCCCCTACACGGGCGGAGCTGGGACTGTTCGGAACCCGAGGGCCTCTCTGGGACCCCCTCCAGGTGGAGGAAGGTCATGGTCAAGGGCGGGAGTGAGAATCACACACGGGGAGGGGTGCAGCCGGAGAGGGCGGTGGGCCGGGACCTGTGCACCGTCCTCAGGACTCAAGGGCAGGAAGTCATTGGAGGCCTCCAGCAGGTTAGCAGTTTTCAGAAGGTGACGCTGCAGGGATGTGGTGGCTAAGCCTAAGGGACAAGGCAACATTGAGAAGGAAAGAATTCTGCCGCAGCGATCACGGCCTGCGATAGCAAAATGAGTGGGGACGCAAACGGGAGACACTGGGCGGGACGGGGGCAATCAACAACACGTGGTCACTGACGGCAACACGGCGGGAGGGAACCAGGTTTCTATCTTGGGCCACTCTGCGACGTGTGGCTCCCTTCACGGCCCCAAGTCCTCAGAGGAAGAGCAGGCTGAGCAGAGGAGGGTGAGGACTTTGGATAGGGATGTGTAACCCTGACGCCCTCAGGGACATTGTCCAGTCCTCCAGTGGACAATGGGCGACCTCATCCTCCCTGCAGGGAAGGGGACCAGGCACAAACTGGGCCCGAGAAAGTCCTGGAGACAGCGCCCTCCAGGTGGGCAGGTGGCCAGGCCCAGGCCTCCCCTGCAGGTGCAGTGCACGAACCAGGCATCTCTTCCCTATGAGCAGTGTCACCTGGAAATCCAGATGATGGTGTGCCTTTGTCAGTTTCCAGGGGAGCCAAGCTGGAGAGTCACCTGAGGATATTTTACAGTAGAGCAGGAGAAAGGGTCTAGCTGACCCTTTATTCACACAGGGATGTCTGCCGAAGGAATTCCTTGGGAGGTGTTCAAATGTGAGCCGTTTCTCCCCTGAGCGTGAAGGAGGCACCAGCGCTGCCTACAGGCTGTCACCTTTCCTCTGCCCTCCCACTG
>PVJD01013504.1:0-33753 GCA_004026545.1 Mormoops blainvillei
ACATCGAGTGCTAAACCAGAATACGGAGGCAACCACTCAGTGCGAGACCCGTCAGAGTGCAGATCAGAGCCACACAGCAGCAGGTTCACTGGCTCTGTGGCCTGGGGTACAGAGGCAGCGAGTACAGAAGCTTCCAGAGTCTCCACACTGGCCTCCTGGGTCCCGGACCTGCTGGCATCGTCCTGGCAACTCAGATAGCTTAGGATCATGTTCCCAGGTACAATCGTATTAATGTCCTACATCATCTTGTTGGTCTCAGTGGTGCCACTTGTTTTTTAAAAAGGACACCGCTGTGCGCTTATTCTCCAGGCTCAGCAACTGCTGGGGTTACGATGCCCCAGGGAGGAGTCCTCATCTGCGGGCTCCAGGCAGTTTTTGGCATATGCTCTCCGGCGCTGGGTTACAGAGCCGGGACCGCATTCCTGCTGACCTGACTTCACGTTGCTGGCCTTGGGAAAGCCCAATTCCCAGGCCCTTCGTTGTGCTGATTTCTGCGATGGAGAAAGGGAGCGGCTTGGGCATCTGGACTGGAATCCTGAACTATACTAGAGAGGGATAGAACAGTGCTTAAAACAAGTTCTAAAGTTCATTCATTCCTTCCCTCCCTCCCTCACTCTCCAGGCATTAACATAATTAGAAACCCATTCTAATAATGCAATTTCCTGCAAAGTGAGTTCATGTGGCTTTTAAAGAAAATTGTTTCACAGCACTCAACCTTTCCACGCTGAAATAAAATGGCCCCACTTCTCCCCAGTCCCCCACCCCCAGTGTCCATGTATAATCTTTAATGTGCTTTGTAGCTTCTCCTTGAAGAGAAGGAATCTCTTTCTCTTGTCCTGGAGTCTGGGCTGGTCTCGCGACTTCCTTTGACCGGTAGAAGGTGGCAGCCGTGATGGTGTGCCAGTTCAGAGCCTGGCCCCCAGAATCTGTGAGCACTTCTGCTCTCTCTTTTAGAGCCCTGTCTCCTTGAGAAGAAGCCCCGGGTTGGGGTTGTTCTCCTGCAGGTGAGCACCCAGATCATTTTACAACCTGCCGACCCCCAGACAGGTGGAGAGCCCAGCCGATAGAAGGAGAGCTGCCTGCGCCACCTACAGCTGCCAGTGCGCAAGCCCAGCTGAGGCCAGAAGATTTCCCAGCTGACCTGTAGGCTTGTGACCAATAATCAGCATTCACCGTTTTTAGCTACGAGGTTTCAGGATGGTTTGTTACACAGCAATAGCTAAGAGACACACGCGCGTACCTGCGTGTGGCAGGAACAGCTTATATATGCACCAACACTTCAGTTGGCAAATGGAACCAAGCCCTCTATTTCCCATCAAGCACGCCAAATGCATTCTCGGCAAAGAGTAGACAAGACAGAATCTGTCCACCAAGCCCGGAAGAATTGATTGTTACCAGGAATTTCAAAGACGTTCATTAGCCAGGGCTATGGGAAATAAAGACAGTAGTGGCACGATTCCTGAGAAACCAACCTGCTTTGGATATCCCAAACAGGGCTGATTCCTACAGCGGCCAGACTTTCAGAAGGGGCGGAGAGTTGCTATGACAACCAGCACACTCTCATCATGCTGCCTAATGCTGTTTCTTGGGGGGCCAGGCATCCATCAGACACATCTTCGGTCCAGTTGGCAACCTCTCCTTCCACCCCCCGTGCCCACCTCTGTGCTCTGCAGACCTGTTCGCGTAGCACGGGGGGGCCTGGCAGCCACTTATGAGCGGGGGTTTGCTGATCCTGGTGGAGGGAACCGGGCTCTTCAGTGCTTCAGGACCACTGAGACCTGCCACGCAGATCTGGAGCTGCAGGTGGGCTGGCTCCTACCTGTGCACAGGAGCTTATAGCAGCTCAGGGTTGATGAAAGAGAGGCTGGTCACGGCCCTCACAGAGGGGGGCACCCTTGTTCCCACTCATGCTGCTGAGCTGTGGCTAACACAGGCCTGAGGCCGAAAGGAAGCAGGGCCCCACAGTTTGGAATGTGAGGTGAACCATAAGGTTCCATCTTTCTCAAAGCCCTGCTGCAGCCCCCTCTTCTCTCTCCCAGGTCTGGGTTTTCCACTGTTAGAATTAGAAGTAGGCCTTTTAAAATAATCATGGTACATGTATTATCTCATTGTATTTTTCTCAGCCATGCGAGGCAGGTGAGATGTTCTCCACTTTTGAGGAGGCCGTTGAGGTGTAGATAAGTTGACTAACCTGCTTGAGGTCGTGCTTTTTGTGAATGACAAAACTGGGATTTGAACTCAGGTTCGAAGGGCAGAGTTATCTCCCACGGTGCTGTACCAGCTCAGACAATCAAGTGGCAGGGGCTGCCTTCAAAGTGCCACTGTAAAAACAAGGACCACTGTGAGCCATAACCAGCCAGAGGGAGTGGGTGCTGGGAATTCTACAAAGCGGCTTAAGTCAGTGTCACCTCATAGTGAAAGGCTATGAGGCCCAGGTCCCTTCAGTTGTTTAGGATGGGGGCAGGGGCTGGACCACGTGGTGGTTTCGGACACTGGCTGGGTGTGCCTCTTCAGCTCCCACAGCACTATACATGCCTCACTCTACCAGGTGTTGCACTGTAACCCTAACCCTGCCGGTGACTTTCTTGCCTCCTGTGAGACCTCCGTGAGCTTCTCGAGATAAGGGCTTATGGGGTATTTATTGCTCATAATGGGGTACTCAGTGACCGTGGGTCCACAGCAGGTCTGGGTCAGGAGAGGCCTGACAGAGGGGCCCGCCTGTCAGGCAAGACAGGTCTGGTTTTGCTTAAAGTGGTACCACACTGGCTGAAAACCCCTCATATTAAAGGTAATTCAAAGGCTCTAAGAAAAGGACAGATCATTCTCAAGAAGTTCAGAATAAGGGGACACTGATTTTGGTGGCAGTACAGAGAGAAGGCCACAGAGAGGTGGAGCTTTCGTCTGGGCTTTGAGAGAGGGAGAACGTCATTTTTCATTCCTTGCAACCTATCACCGCCTTGGCAAGAGGCCTGCTGGCTGGGTAGTTGTTGAAGAGAGTGTGAGAGAGACTCGCTGCTGATACAAGTTTCTCTCCCTTCAGAGAAATTTTTCAGAACCAAGGACCCACCATGTGGCTGTGGTGCCAAGCGACAGAGACGTCCTTGCTGTTGCTGCTGGTGGCGGGTCACGGGGGCAGGCGCTGACGCTGTGGGAGGGGGCACTCAGGGCCGCCCCCCGACGCTTGCCGTGCTGGGACGGGACGCCCAGCGAGGTGGGCTTGGGCCCACACAGATAGCGGGAATAGCAGGAACCTCCACCTGGCTCTTGGCCCGCTTGCCTCAGGTCCCCGTGCTGGGTTTCTTAGGCAGGCAAATCCCTGCCTCCCCCAAATCTGCTACCTTGGAAAGAAGGGGGCTGGGCCTGGGAATCTGCCTGTTTACCAGTGTCTCCTGGAGATGTTTCCGGCACACCAAATTTGAGAACCCCTGCCTGGAAGAGCCCTGCCGAGCCCTGCCGAGCCCTGCCAGAGCATCAGGCAGCCTCACAGGCAGGCTCCGAGGCCAGGTGGGCAAGCGCCGTGCCCCTCAGTCTGCACAGTGGCCCCGTTCTCTACACAGCCCCTCTGCTACACCATTGGCTTCTAAACATATCTGTACACCAGAATTACATAGGAAGATTTTTCTTTCTTTATTTTAAGCCACCACCCTAGACCAACTAAAATAGGATCTCATAGGATGGGGCCCAAGAATTTCCATGTAGATTTAAGGGGGGAAAAAAAGCTTCCCAGTGGACTTTGGCACTCCATCAAGTGAGGGGACCACTGGGCTCTGCCTGCTCTGGGTCACAAACAGGTGACACCAACAGGGGACCCATTCTTAAATCAGTGTTCAAATGACTAAATCCGCCACAATTCTTCCAGTGTATCCAGTCAGGGCATGTATTTTTTTTGTTCTTGTTTTAATTTGGGGGCGCTCTGAGTCAACTAATTTTTGAGTCTTTGGAAACTGGAGGGAGAACAATGAACATGAACTTGTAGGAGGCAAACTGAAACAACACGCCATCTGCAACAAAATCAGCATAAATTCCCCAAATGGCATCACACTGCCAAGACAACTCTCCAAGGCTTTGCTGTCTGCCTCAGCAGAGCATGGACCCTGGAGAGGTTCAATTATCCTCCACACATGTGCTTTTAGGGAGCCTGGCAAGAGAAGGGACCAGAATGTTTAATGATGGAGTTCCAGCGTTTTTTTTTTTTAAATTGAATTGATTGGGGCGACACTGGTAAAGTTCCCAGGGTTTTAGAATAAAAGGAAGGGCAGGTAAGTCAGAACTTAGCCTGCATTTCTGTTACAGCTTGAATTGCTAATAATTAGCCAATAATTCCATTGAGACACTTGCATTTTAACCTAATTGAAAAACAACCGATGGACAGCTTCGTTATTAGGGACACATATCACATTTGGATATCCGCTCATTCATTCATTCATTGGACAAGTATTTGTCCACTGTGTGCGAAACACTGGACAAGCCACATGGCTTCTGTTGTTGAGTTTCTTATGGAAAAGAATGTGCGGTATTGGAGAGGGACTGAGGGTCTATAAATTAAGAAGTTTAAGGGAGATGTTATTCAGCTTGGGGGGTGGAAAGGAGGACCTCTTAGGGAGCAGACGGAATGGAGTACAGCTTTAGGAAGCAGGTTGGATTTACAGATGCATAGCTTATGGCATTGGGGAGGGGGAATGACAACATGAATGAGCCGCGGAAGTAGGTGAGTATACACTGGGTTTGGGGACCAGTGCGGTGTTCTGCCTTTCTCAGCAAGAGTTCGGAGAAGTCTGTTGTTAAAGAGACCACAATGGCAGGTTAAATGATGGCAGGCCTAGAAGTGGGGGCTCGTGAAAGACATGACCAGCTGGCCTCCGGAATCTTTTCCAGTAGCTCCAGATACAGGTTTGGAGTTCTTTTCCATACGTGTACTCCACACAGCCACCACTAATCCATTAGCGTTGGCTCATGAGGAAAAACTCATTCCACACCCCTCTTTGCCCTTTAGAAGGCCAAGGAATTAGCATTTTATTCACAAGGCAATGACTGGAGGAAACAATTCTCCGCACCCAGTGAAAGGTGTTATGTAAGCAAACATGATGTTTTGGATAATTAACCTGACAACAGAGCCTAGAAAGGACTGGCATGGGGACAAGGAGCAGTTGAGGCTGGGAGACCAGTTAGGATGCTGTTGGCAAAGTTCAGTAAGAAGTTACAACAGCCGCGATTAGGGAAGCCACAAATGATGGCAACAGAAAGGAGAGGACAGAGGCAAGAGACCTTTTAAGGGTAGAACTGGCAGAACTACAAGCTCAACTCATTGAATGTTGGGGGCGGGGAGGGGCAGCCATCAGGGCATGACAGTTCCGGCAGAGGAAGGGAACCCAGGAGGAGGAGCAGGTCTCCGCAGAGTGGGTGGTGGATTGAGTTCTGCAGGGCTGAGTTTGAGAAGCTGGCGCCACATTCAGGGGGGATGTTCAGGAGAAGTTTGGAAGCTGGAGCCACGTCAGGGAAAGAGAGGAGCATTTGGGAATCGGGTGTCTGCAGATGACGGTTGAAGGTAGAGAATGAGGCAAGATTGTGAAGCGAAAGACTGGAGAGGAAACAGGAGGAAGAGGGGAAGGACAGGGAGAAGACAGAAGACAACAGCAACCTGTGTGATGAAGCTATTGTCCAATGAATGGTGCTTGTTTTTATTATCCTAAGTTTAATTGTTTCTGTTCTGTTTGAAAAGTTCCCCTTTCATGTACTCAAAGCCTGTGGTAAATATAGCCTCCCAGACACACCCCTCACTCCTCAGCAAGTCGTCAAGTTCAGGAAATGACCTGGAGCCCACACACCAGTTGATAGACATCAATGGCTGATACCTGTGGACTCTTGGATTTTTGTTGCTATGCAGATACCTGGACACGTAAGCCTATGGGGAGAGGTGAAGGAAACTCCTCCTGGATTTAGGAGCCTGGTGCTTTTTGCCTTGAAATACCCCCTAGTCAGCCCTGCCGTCTAAGTGCAAAGCCAGGGTTTCCCAGGGCCAGCCCAGCTGTATTCCCTGGGCTTCAGGAGTATAACCTCTGCTTCCAGCCCGGGAAGCTGCTGACTGTCAGTCCCTGCCAGATGACCAGGCGGCTTCGTGGGGCGGGGAGAGAGGCCTGGGGCAGAACTTTCGCCCAAGGCTTGCTGGTGCCTCGCTACAGCATCCTCTTTGGCTTGAAGACTGAAATGGGGACACCCAGCTCCATTCGAGGCCCCACCTCGAAACCTACAGGCTCCCAGAGCACAGAGGCAGGGTGCTGCGGGCCCTGTCTGCACGTGCTCAGGGTCCTCCCCTCCACCCGCACCCAAGTAATTAACCCGCTTAAGCACTTTGATGGATCTCCGAATAGGCTGCTGAGGCAGATGCCGAGAGGAACACTCTGTAGAGATGTGTGCTGAAAAAAAAGCCTCTTTATAAATGAGGTAACACTATGAAAATTCACAGACAAGGTAAACTTCCATACATTGCCTGAACTGTCTTTAAAGCTCATCTTGGCCATCTCTGTCTTACCCCTCACCATCCAGGCTACCCTGCCCCCCCGTCTGCGCTAAGCTTTCCCAGCGGGCACTCTTGTCCCTCTGGCTCCCACCACGCCTGCATCACCGCCAAGCACCCCCCCCCCCCCCGCCGCTGTTCTCTTCACAGGGTCTGCTTTTCTATGATAATAGTAGCAGTAGGAACTGACACAGATGGCAATTACCGTGTGCCAGGCTGTGTTCTAAGAGCCTTACAAGGAGAGCTGATTTTATTCTTACAATAACCTGCAAGGCTGAGGTAGGCACTATTATTGCCCTCATCTTACAGATGGAGAAGCTGAGGCACAGAGTTTAAATAACATGTTCAAGGTCCCCATATGGCCCTGAATGCTGCGCCCAAGACACGGTAAGCTCGAGAGAAACACTAGCTACCGTTTATCTCTATTATTGGTTCATGTCTGCCTCCAACCCATTGAGGAAATGTATCGTCTTTCTAGGTCTGTCTCCTCATTTGTAAAATACAAATCACCTATAGCTCCCTTCCAATTGCAATCTTCATGCTCTTTGCTCATCTCGTTCTTGCTTTTCTGCAGAACGAGTTCTGTTTTTCCCAGAGAGTCTATCTCTCCAGCTTTTCCTGGATTTTGCACAGAACTAATTGCTTGACTGCTCTGGAAGTTTCAAGAAAACAACTTGAAATAATGCCCATGGGCATTTTGTGGGCTCCCTTTTCTGTAAGAGGGCTGTGGAGTCACAGCTACTTCGGTTGTCTCCAGGAGCCTTCATTAAACCAGGGTGTGATACTAAATCAAAGTTTTTCAACCTGAATTCCCTCTGGGAGAGATGAGGGAAGAGACGTAAGAGGCTGGGGCAGTGCTCAATCACTCTGCTCTGGTTTGATTTTGTACCTCTACTGGATAAAGTAGACAGGGTCTACCACCTGGGATTTGGTCACAACAGAGGTTTGAATCAAGGACTCCCCTTGGCCATCAAACCGATTCCTTCTCTCGGAAGAATCACAGTCACAGAGGATGCTTTGGTTTTGCTTCCTGATCTGGTGCCATTTATAAGCAATTGAAGTTCTGAGCTCCCAGTCCCCCAGAGAGACAGGCGAGCCTGTGGACTGGGGCTGTGGGCTTAAGACCGCCATGCAGGCAGGATGTCCTCTGATCCTGCCTTGTAAAGTCCAATAAAACGGCATCACGGGGATGCAGGAGTCTCTGGCCAGGGTGCTGAAGGACAGAATGTTAAGAGAAAACACCGAATCCCGCAGAGCACAGGACCTTGCCAAGCAACACAGTGGAAGCCCGCTGGGTATTAATAGCAACAGCTAACATTTATGAAGCGCTTACAATGCGCCAGCTGCTGTGCTAAGCACCATTTAATCCTCACAATGACCCTCTGAAGTAGGTCTTATTATTATCACCGTCAACACTCTGTAGAAAAGGACACAGATTAACAGAGGCTGAAATACTTGCCCCAGTCACACACCAATGTCAGGCTCTGACACCAAGGCTCACACACTTACCCACTGCATTGTACTGTTTTCCTCCTGTGTCCTTGGTGCCAAACCCCGCCAGTGCAGGTGAGGGGACCCAAGGACAGCAGCTGAGGGGCTGCTTTGGCCCCACCTTTGGACTGGGTTTGCAACTCAGGGGACCTTAGTTCCAGGTCTGGATCTTGGTGATGCAGATTCAGAAGGGCCCCTGAGGGAAACTGGGCCTGGGGGAAAGAATTCCTACTGATCTCAAAAAGGGTTCTGGACACAGGCACGCAGGTGTCAGCGTACAAGATGACTCACAGCAGCCATCTGTATGGTGGTCCCGCCTGGCAGACAGACCGCTAAGAAGACCACACAGCAGATACGGATGTTGCTCAAGGGAAAATTCTACCAGTGAATGACTCTTCTCCAGGGATCTTCCTGTCCGGCTTATTGGTACCTGTCTGGAATTTAGGGTACCTTCTTCCTTGCTCATTATTGGCAATGTTCCGATACAATCTTACTCCCCAAGTTTTATTTTCCAGTATTCCTCCTTAGGCGCCAAATCTTCTGTCATTACAATGTTACTTAAAAAAAAATCATGGTAGAATTTCTTAGATTAATTTTATTTTACACCACAACACGAAAATTTCTGCCTTCCAAAGAAGAAACAGAGAGAAATGGTTCTGAAGGCAGCATAGCTGGAGGCTCGGCTCGGCTCAGCTCAGCTCCGGGTGAGCCATGTGGTCCTGACAAGTCATCCCCATGAGTGAGTTAACTGGGGACGGTCCCATCCATCCCTTTTACTTCTTGGTTTGGAAGAAGCTCAGCATATACTCCTGCCTGGGGCTGGGATGGAGAGTGTGGGAAGAAAGGTCATCAGGGGGTTACCTTCTAGTAAAGCAATTGCCCACCTGGAGATCTGGGCTTCCAGATCTCATCATAGATATTTGAACTGTTTTCAATATTTCAGAAAATCTCTTGAAAATTGTATATTTATTCAGATAATGATGTATATGCTAACGAAAATGTGAAGTTTCTTTGCCTTTGGTTAGAATTACATTATTAGCTCTGCATGGTAACACTGGTTATCTAATGCTAATCTGAAAAACTGGTTGGCAGCCATCTATATTTTGAATAAATAATAAGTAGGGAAAAGATAATCACACACACTTGTCATTGACACCTGTCCTGTCATAAAGCAGATGGGAGGTGGCTGAATTAATGCTTGAATTTTTTAAAAAAATTATGGAACATATTTTACAACATTGGGCAGGTAGGTAAAATCTAATGAAAGAAGTAGGAGGGAATGAAGGGTTGAAGGGCTCTTTGTGGCTTATTATCGCTCATCTCAAAGTGGGAGGCCAGGGCTCAGCTTCGTAGTCAGAGAAACAAATGATGACCCTGGGCTACAAGATATAGTTTTAGAAAGAGGCTGGGATTTGTCAGTCCTTGAGGATTTAAATAACTGGACAATTAAAGAACCCAGGTGAACATAAAGCCTACAGATGGCTTCATCAGAGAGGAGACAAAAGTGTCTTCACCCCAAGCTGGAGGGGTATCTGTGAAGCTGAACCCAAGTCTCCCCAATAACAGTGGGACTCTGGGTGTCCTCTGCAGACCCCCAGCCTCCACCTACCTTCGAGATGAGAGATAATAAACCACAAAAAGCCTTTCAACCCTTCATTCCCTCACACTCCTTTCATTAGGTTTTACCTCAATGGCCCAATGCTGTGAAAGATGGTCTACAATTAAAAAAAATAATCAGGTACTACTTTAGCCACCTCCTATCTGCTGTGTAACAGGACAGGTGTCAATGACAAGTGTGTGTGATTATCTTTTCCCTACTTATTATTTATTCAAAATATAGATGACTGCCAGCCAACTTTTCAGATTAGCATTAGATAACCAGTGTTGCCACATCGAGTGGCAGAAGACTTGATACAATGCCATAAAGACCTGCTCATGTTATAACTTTGGCTATCTCAAAAATGCTGTAGCAGTCATCACCGTGCACACTCCTCACATCAATCAAGTAAGATAAGCGGGAAGGTGTTAATAGTCTCACTCAGTAGGACCACAACAGGAGCTCCCAGGGGATTCGAGTGAGTTCTTATCACCCGCGTGGAGTGGGTATGGGGGCTCACCTTGATAGCAGTAGGAAAGGTGACGCTGTAGGTTTCTTTGCTCAGCTGACTTCTTTATTTTTCCATCTGATACCTGGGCCAGCCAAGGACTAGGGAGCCCCAGGACCTGTTCTGCCAAGAGGATTGAAGAAATAAAAGCCACCTGGGTAAATCAAGCAGCCAGCACGCGGGAGAGCTGGGACTCACCAACTAGAAAGCAGTGTCCTTTTGCCTCACTGATCCCAGCTGCTTTCATTTCACTAGTTAGCTGGCCTCTGTGTCATTTACTTTCTAGACTTTCTGTCCCCTTCCTGCTCGCCTTAAGCTCTGATTCCGGGTTCACGCAGGTGGTCAGCTTCTACCCAAAGCCTCAGTTCCTTTGTTGGTCAGGACACGGGGTGGACCTAGAGGCTGGGGACTGACCTGTGTCCTCCCAAGCTTGCAGGTTTCGGCTCTGCCATCCCTAGTGCAGAAGCCCACCTCGCCAGCCAAGAGGGGGATTTTAGCTCTTCCCTTAGGTTTGCTGCCAAATCTCAACCCCAGGTCGCTGCACACTAACAACCCTCCTGGGAGGCTGAAAAAGGAATTGCTTCATTTTGAGGCAACCAAGGGGATAGATGGTGCGAAGCATCTGCTTTCAAAATGCATTTCTCACGGCACATAACATTCACGTAACATGATTGCGCCTGCAAATGTCACTATGGAATTTGCTGAGTTAAACAGAGCACCTTTGCTTGCCTGACCTTCACCTCCTGCCCCAGCCCCAAGACGTTCTTGGCATCTGGGAGCTGCACCTTGGGAAGGGTCTCTCCCCTGAGCTCTGTCCTCTGAGGGCAAGATGTTCCCTTCTTGACCTGGGAGAATATGTCTCTTGCATACAGAGAATCCTGGTTTTGAGCTAATTCTGATCGGGTCAGTCCTGATCCGACATGCAGGCAATGACAATAACCCTTAAAGTTTCTATGTTTGCCTTGCATAAGCCTACACCACATGAGGCGATAGGCCCTTTTAATACGTTTTTCACTCTATGACTATAGTACTACAGCACTTGTGTAAACTTTCCTCCTTTGTCTCTTTGTCTTAATATTTTCATATGTGTGCATTCTCTCTCCCAAAGGATGACAAGCACCTGGCAGATAGAGACTGTATATTTTATGACACTGACCCATCTATGCATGTGGATATGCTATGTTTAGGTGTGTGTGAACATATGTCTATATAAGATCATATTAGCATAAAGAAGTATATGGAAAGGTACCTATTAAATTGTTAACATGGATTTTCTGGCCTAGGGGTGACTAATAGGGATAGAAGAAGAAGAGCGGGGGGTGGTTAAACAAATAAAAAGGACAAAAGAAAAGACTATACAGGTACTAAAAAAAAAAAAAAAGAAAAGAAAAAAGACATTCCTGGCACATAAGTTCAACTTTGGGGGCGAGAGAGAGTCCAAGATGATGAATCAGCAGGTCACATTTATGCATTTATGTAAAATTTTATATATGTGTATATGTCCAGAAATTAATATATGGTACAATTAAGGAAGAGAAAAAATATTGCACATGTAACAGACATTCAATAAATAACTGGTGAATGCTTAAATGCTGAACAGTATGTGGTATGTGATAATTTTATAAATTTGGATTTTCAAGGAGCTGTTTATTAGCTAATATTACTATGACACTCACAAGGCTTGCCGCGTATCCTCGTAATCAGAATCACTATTGTTCTGGCTCACAGAGGCAACAACCTACTTGCAGGAGTCCCGTTTTACTCTACGGTCACTTTGTTCACTGACCAGTCAGTTGTCGCAGAATTAGTGAGGTGATTTCGAAACGTGGAAATGGCAGGTGTTCTGAATTAACATTGGCTGGGGGAGGGATGAGTAAGGGGTGGGACTGGAAAATTTGCATTTTAACAAGTATCCCAGGTGATTTTTATGTTTATTAAGGCTTCAGAGCTGTTGCTCTAGGCATTGTCAGCTGCCCAAGTGGTGCACTGCGACGATAAGGAGCTGCTCTCCAAAGAAAAACAAAGAAACATTTATTTACTATATTTTAAAAAATCATGCCTCATTGTCTGTACTTAAAAGAACTTATTTATGGGAACTTCCTAATGTGTAGTTAGAACTTAAATGAATCCATGCATTCTAATTGGAGGGAACCGAATTCCCCGAGTTGAAAATGCCTTCAGTGCTTGGGCTGTACCGGCTCTCTGCAGTGGTGACCTGCCCCAGCCGAAGAACCTTAGGTCTGTTGTCCTTCTAAAGCACAATTCTGAAAACAAAGTGCAATGTATCAAACATAAAAAATAACAACCATCCATGCTCTTACCACTCAGCTTTGTCCAGTCCTAACATTTCGCTAGGTTTTCCCCGAATTTATTTTTTAATAAATAAAACATTATAGAAAAAAATATGTAGCCCTTTCTTACCCACTCTCCCTTCCCCCACCCCAACGGTAACCACTGTACTAGATTTAGTGATCTTATTCCCATAAATATTTGTACTGATGTACTTTTACTGTATCATGTGTTCTTACACAATTTGGTGTGACATATTTTGAACTTTATACAAATGGTACCGTATGGTATGCATTTCTCTGCAAATGTCTCCTTTGTTTTGCTCAGTGACTTCCCATGTTGACATATGTAGCTTTGGCTCATTTAACTATTGCACAGTATGTAGTGTGATACAGTGTCGTGTGGTAGAGAACAATAGTATAGTATTACTAGTGGTTATGCTGTTGAATGAATGCAGCACCAATTTATTCTTTTTATTAAATACTTTTTATTTTTCAAGTATAGCTGATGTACAATATTATATTAGTTTCAGGTGTACACCCAGCGATTAGACATTTATACAACTTATAAAGTAATTGCCCAGATAACTCTAGTGCCCATCTGACACCTTACACAGTTATTACAATATTATCGACAATATTACCTGTGCTGTATTTTACAGCCCCAAGACTATTCTGTAAATGCCAATTTGTACCCAATTCTATCACTTCTATTGCTGTTAGACATTTAAGTTGTTTTCACATAGTGTTTTGGTGAATTTCTGCTGCCCCGTGAGACTTTAGTGTTTCTAGAAACGGACGTGTGAGTCTCGGCGTTTGTGCTTCTTCAGCTTTAGCAGATAACGTCGAACTGCTCTACGAAGAAGTCGCGCAGTTCCTGTAGCCACTTCTTGAATATTATGGCGAGTCTTTCCTTTTGTGGCTTCAAATTTAAGGGCAGAGAACAGAAATATAAACCAAAGAAAGAAAATAGCTTTGAGGACACATTTAATTATCAGAGGAACTTACTTCTGGCTGTTTATGTTTTTCCATTCTGGGGGTGTTTGTCCCATGAGACCACTGCCCTCCAAATACAATCAATTCGCCCCCCAAGTCAAGTCTCCTTCCGTCACCATTTCTCCCCCCATACCCTCACGATACAGTATATATGATGTATTATAGAATTATGCTCCTGAGACCTATATAATTTTATTAAACAATGTCACCCCAATACACTCAATAAAAAATACAATCAGTGCATATTGCTTAAGCTCTGGTGGCTAGGCATTTGGGAGATCGCATTCAAAGGCGCACACGCAAAAAGACTTTATTTTCTGAGAGCTTAAAGACTACAAGGAAGCTAATACCTAAACTGTAGATAAAATTTAATTATTTTAATAACAATTTAACAACAAGAGAGAAAAGATTTCACTGAATAGTGCTAATCCATCACTGAATAAATTGTGCCTATATTGATTCTATAGGCGTTCTCAAGGCAGGGGAGTCAGAGCTTATATGGTTCTAATTTGCCACAGAATGGTTTCCTAGCAACCACTGCTACAGGAGAATCAGCTAACTCTGCTTTTTTGAAGCAGACTTTACTCTGTTAGAAAAATGAGTTAAATAAATACCAGCTTAAGGTAGAATTTTACCACATAAAACTGTATTTGAAATATATGACTTCTGAACAAAGATCTAAAGTGGTTTCCTTTCCCAGAGGGTAACAAAGGTGGATGTGTGGAGACGGAAGGGGCACCGATCTAGGGGCTTGAGCACCTGACTTTTCCCGGGAGCTGGGATTGGCCAGTGATGAGTGGGGAGACAAAAGACAGACTCAGGGACAGAGGGAGGGGCAATAGAACCTTACACTTGAATGTAGAATCAAGCAAATTCTTAGGAACATATGGCCCAGGAACTTTTAGAGTTCTTACAGCTCAAAGGTGGGGAAATGAATCGTTTGGGCATTAACCCTGGAGACTTACTCCCAGCTTCTGTTGATTAGCTCTGAGAGATTACACATCATATGTTTCCTGGCAGAGAGGAAAGATTAGCTTGATAATTCATCTCCGATGGCGACTGTCTGATTGGAAGAGGGAAAATCTTGTGGGTGTCCCCAGGAAGAAGGCCACCATGGCCTGTTTCTGTCTGTTGAGCTTGCTGTGCCCCTACTGCCACAGCTTTAATGAGAACTTGATAGGGGAAGCAGTCATCACTGAAGGAGAGGGTTTCCAAAGCAAAGTCTTTTAGCTAGCATCACGTCAAAATGACATTTCTTGGGCCTTCCAATAGAATGGAGACTCACAGAGTTTTAGAGCTGGAAGAGACTTTTACAGATCAAAAATAAAGAATGTAAAGAACTGGACAATTCTGCCTTGTTTACAAGTGTATTCGTACCTGACTTCTGGAGAGGAAACTGCTCCTTCACCTTCTTCTCTTGCACAAAAACAAATGCTAGTAGACAGTCTCAGAGACATCTGTAAGAAAATTCATAGTATTTTAAAAGCCTAGTAAAATTTGGAATAAAATACAAGTTAAGCGATCCTGAAAAAAATCTTATTATTCTTCAAATTTCCTTAGCATTTTAAGTGAAGGTAAATTTAGAGTTGCAATTAGATTTCTGTTACTAATAGATGGTTTTAGTGCAATTTTTCAGCACTGTAGCTTCTACTACATGTCAGATATCATTGCAAGTCTAGAAATCAATGCTGTGCCAATTTGAGAACTTCATTGTCAACTATTGTACTTCAAGATAGTTGGCTAAGCCATACAGTTACCCTCTAGGTGTTTCTTGACATCACTTTTTAATATACCAATTTTTATTAAAAGTAATTTCTTTGAATGCAGTTATGGCACCTGATATACAAAAATGTAAGATTTTGCTCCCACTAAAGTTGGTGGGTCTCCTAGTTTCTGCCACCTGGATTTAGCCTGTTCCAGTAGGTGCAGCGGTGTGGTGGGGCTGCCCTTCATCCCTACTCCGTGCTCAGTGACGTCAGGTGGTTACCTTGGAATCAGCCATGCTGGGAGTATTTATACTGCCGAAAAGAGGCAAACATTACCAATCAGGGCTTTTATTGGAGAGCCAGTTGTTAGGCATTTCTCATCACACCCCTAGACAGATGTCACGTCTGTCATCACACTGAATTGGGAATCCTAGGCCAATATTCTTTCCATGGCCATAGCCACCCAGCCTATGTGTGCCCAGGGAACAGGCTTCATTTCCCTAGTCATCCAAACAAAATAATCAGAAAGGTAGTCTATAGCCATGTCTTCAAAAATTTTTAAAAACTAAAAGCAAGCAAACAAAGGGCCTCTTAGAATCCATTCCTATATTTGACTTGTAGGTATAATATTTTGTTTTGTGGGATTATCCACACCACTGGAAACCTCTGTTCCCATAGATAACGGAGACATCTCTGGAAAGCCAATGGAAACTTTTTGATTATTCCTTATTTACCTTTCACAGTCGGCCCAGCCTAATGATCACTCTGCCTGTTGGGGAGCTCCCTTCTGCAGCAGCTTTGATGTGAAACCCCATCACTGACCTCCAGAGGACCGGAGACTCAAAAGTGCCTTTGATTCTTGCTTTTTATTAGCAGCTTAGCTCCTTCAGTGCTAAGCATACCCCCCTCTGCTGGTTGGATCCCTTGTTTTTCCTCTTGGTTGTGCTAAGACCATTGCTAAGCATTCGTCACACATGGGCCGTGTGCTAGGCACTGGTGTGTCTGGAAAACAAGAAGTTTTTTTTCACTAAAGCTCAGAAACAATCCAGCATGATGTGGATTTAATGAGCGGCTAGAAAGAGCCTAGGAGGCAGGTATATGAGGAGAGGTCTGCCCCTGGTCCCGCTGGATGCCGGAAGTAACTGGTTCTGAGAGCCCTGCACAAGTTCAGTATTCTTGGTACATTTTTGATGATACTGATATATTCTTTTAAAAAAAAAATGAAAAATTACTGTAACGTGGACTTTGGGGTTAAGTCCCTTTAGGCAGACTATATATCCATCCATCCATTCGTCTATTCATTCCATGACTATTTATTAAAAATTACAAAAACCTAGGATCCAATCTGCTTGGGGCTCAGCTCGGCTTTGAGTGGACAGGGATCAGGGGTAGGGGTTCAGAAGAGGGTGGAGAACCCACCTGCTATCAGCCTACTCCTTTCCAGGTGCCGGTTGTTTTGGGTAACACCAAAGAACAAGAGGTCTTTCCCTATGAGGACTTTATTACAGCGAAGAAGCTTGTAATCTAATCCACCGGCCACCATATCACCTGTAGTGATGGGGTGGAGACATAGATTTCATACCTCCTGTACATTCCACTCCCTCTAGTCTCTAAACAAGGAGACTTAAAAAAGAAAAGAAAAATCAACAAGTGTAGAAGGAGCCACTGATACCAACCCTTAAACCCCGCTGGGCCCCGACTTCCTTTCCCAGCTTCATACTGAATCTGGCTTCCGTTTCTCAGGAGGGAGAAATGAACGACAGCAGAACCACAATCATCCGCGCCACTCCAGGTATGTGCTGGCCCCTCAGGCCTGCTAACCTTTGGCGGCACACTTTGGAGGCACAGGACTGCCCCAGCCTCTCCATGCTGCTGCTGTGTCAGGGACTTTGTACCATGCTCACTGACTCTCAGAGAAAACCCAAGCAGAAGGAGTAATTTGGTGGAAGGTCACTTTCCACAACTTGAGTTTCATGCTGTGTTGATCCCTTAGATGCAATTAGTTACCCAGTAGCAGAAAGCTTGTTCTGTGGTTGGCCGGTACGTTGGCACATTACCCATGGAACAGATGGCTACTGGTTCCACAAATTAGATTTCCAGGTGATTGTATAATAGAGTCAACCAGCACCCCTGCTTTACCCTTCCTGCCTCTCTGACAACTTGCAGCGAGTCTGTGTAAATACACTGACCTCCCACTACTGAACCATTCCTCTGGGTGGGAACACAGTTGAGGCAGGTCTGAGGGAGGACAAGGGAGTCTGCTCTTTCAAGACATTAAATGACTCTGCAATGTGCATTTCTTCTTGCCCTTTCTCTCGAATGCCCGTTCCTGCTTTCTCAAACGTTCTATGTACTGACCGGAAGGCATCTGGTCTCCCTTCAGGCTGCTTTGATGGCCAGGTGAGGAGGGATTCCTCTGCTGCAGGCTCACTCTTCTGGTTCATGCTGATGTGATGCAAATAAGAGCCTTTCCCCACCCCTGAGAGGTGAGATAGGAGGGGTCTCCTGTACCATTTCTTACCAGCCTTCTCTTGCCCCACACTCCCTTCTTAGAGGAAGCTTGTTACCCCAACCCCGGCAAGTTCTTCTACGGTGTATTCTCCCTCCACCCCAAAGGCAGCTCACTTGGCCAGAAGCCAGCTAGATTCCCTCTCTGGAAAGACACAGCGACAGGGGTCAGGAAGCAGAATGGCGTCAATGTGCAGGTGAGGGTCTGGCCACTGCTGTCGAGGGCCTCCGGCTGCTCCTGGCTCCGGAGTCCTGCGGGCCGCCTTCTCCTAGGATCCCACTTAATCTGAATTTTTTGAACAGATTTACCTTTATTTAAATATGCATCCAATACCAATTATTCCCATCAGGTATATCCCCTTACTCAGTTTCCCTCCCCAAAGGAAAAACACAGAAACCATGTCGCTGTCTTGACCATGACTATCCCCCCAACTCTGAAATGTCAGACACCCACCGCTCAGCCAGGCAAGCCATTCCTGAGCCAGAACCAGAATTCAGTTCAACTGTGAATGAAGTGGGACCTAATCTGAGGGCTTTTCACCTGTGCCCTACCCACTAGCGCAGCTCCCATTGCCCATGTCTTGAAACCATGACACCTGTGTTCTTTCCCCCAGATGCCAAAGGGACAGTGCTAAAGGGGCTGCTCCCCTCGTCCTTGGCGAGCACACTCGCTGGTCTTTGGATCATTGTACTAATTGGATTGGGCACTAATCTCACCCCTTGATTTTCTTGCCTTTCCATGAAGGTGGTTTAGAGTACAGAGATGTGGTGCCTTAATGAGAGAGGTTGGTTGGGACATGGACAGTCCTCCGTCCATCATGGATGCAACTGGGCTCAGAGGCAGGGCCTGGCTTTGGTGGAAGGGAGAATCTGGAAGCAGGCCTGGAAAACACCCCGTCAGCTGGAGAAGAGGTGTGTCCTTTGGTTTTGTTTATTAGGTTAAATTGCTTTTGCTCATTTGTTTTTTCACATTTTTAACAAACCTGTCAGTCAGGACGTGAGCCAGGAGCCCATTAGACTCAGTCTTCATAAGGGACAGCTGGCACTGTGGGTCTGAGCAAAGTGACCTTCCAAATTCCCTGCATGTGAGGAGCGGGCAGAGCAGAAGCATCACTAGCATCCTTATTCCAGGCTCTAGACTTGGGATCTTTGAGGCCAAGCTCTGGTCAACTTAACCAATGGCCACTGTCTGTTAGCTGCGTACATACAATCCTGATATGAACCACTGGGGAACTGCTAGCCAGAATGTAGAGGGACTCAGGGTGAAGCAATATTTCTGTTGTCATACTGTGTTTGGTCAAGGGCACACTAAGGGATAGTGACTGTGGGTGATGTGTATGTTCCTTCTGTGTATTTGAGGTCTGTTTTGTTTTTTTTTTTAAGATTTTATTTATTTTATTTTTAGATAGAGGGGAAGGGAGGGAGAAAGAGAGGGACAGGAACATCAGTGTGTGGTTGCCTCTCGCATGCCCCTCACTGGGGACCCAGCCCATAACCCAGGCACGTGCCCTGACTAGGGGATCAAACTGGGCAACTCTTTGGTTCGCAGGCTGACGCTCAATCCACTGAGCTACACCAGCCAGGTCTGAGGTCTGTTTATATGCTTGCTGACCACCTGCTGCAAGTGAGGTCATTTTTCAAGGATGTGTTGGCCAAGTAAATCACCCTCTTTGTCCAGAAATGTGTCAGTTTGTGAGGTCTGGCTAAATGTGTGAGACAGGCCTGGCCATAGGGAAGAGGCTGAGCAAACTGCAAAATGATCATTTCCAGATGTGTCCAGTCGGTATAGAGCCAGCTACACTATGCAGTCAAGCTGGTGCCCCCATGGTACAAGGCTAGCCGAGTCTTCAGCAGGAATTGAACCTTGATTCCCTGGCCTATGTTCATTCATCTTCTTTAACTTCAAGTTGGCCTGTTGTTTTCTTCCTTGAAAGCCCTAGGACTTTATAACCAGAAGATTATAACATTTAAATGAGCACGTACTTGGGAAATGGGGAAAAAAAATCAAGACTGAGACGTCAGGCAATGGCCAGGTTGCAGGCTGCCACAGAACAAAAGCAGGCTTCTCTGCCGCTCCATGCGGCCTTCTCTGCTTGGGGGCACGGGGCTCCGCCTCTTGAGTGAGCAACCCTACTTGACCTTTTCTTGCCTAGGGGCAGCGTTTGACCTCAACCCCATGGCTCTTTGGAATGCTAGCAATTTAGAAACGGTTATCTCTTTAACTCACTACCTGAATGAGAAACAAAATCCTGATAGCATGATTTAAAACAAAAAACAAAAAACACAGCCAAGGCAAAAATACATCAAAGGATGAATAAATCACAGGGTCTGCAGTAAGTGCAGGGAGAGGGGCTTTTACAGGAAAGTGATAAGTCCCGGCCCCTCTTAACTGTTCTTTTCATGCAGCACGTGCAATTCAGGACTGACATCATGTCGATTTCTCCAAGGCCACGTTAGGTCATTGGGTCAAGCAATGTCTATTGGGTGTTTGCGTTATGAAAGGCATAGGATTAAGAGCTCAGCGGGGAAAGAGAAAGGAATCCGAAGACCTAGTTTATATGCACAGAGTTTGCAATTTCGTTGGGAAATATCCTGCAGGTCAAAAATTTAAAGGGAGTTTTCTGAAAGCATAACTACAAAGTACCAGTGGCATAAAAGGGTACCGGGAAAGGGAGGACTGAGAGAGTGAAAAATTCATCTGTCTTGTCTTAGACATTTCATAAACACATTCAGAGTTAAGATATATCCAATGAAGTCCTGGGCCTAGCCACATGGATGTAAATATCACATGAGGCTCTCTGATCTGCTTAGCTGCTCAAACGCCAATGATGGTTGGGTTAATGTTTCAGTTAACATCTTTTGGGGACTTTCACCAATGAGACTGTTAGCCAAGAGCTCAGTGTTAATCACCAACTTGTTTCCTCTTTGAAGTCTTATGAGGTGAGATTTTATTCCTTGCTTTACTGTGATTGGACGGTATTGTTACACATCCATAAATTGTTGTCACTCTTCGCTAAGAATGTGTGTGAGGTCAGTTCTTGTTGGGTATAAGGGCAACTGTGTCTCTGGGTATATGTGTGTCAGGAGAGTTTATCTGTCTATGGGAAAGGTTACACTAGTATACTTGGGAGCTTATGTGCATTCTCAGTATGTGACAGTACAACTGACCCCAATAAAATGTGAATGTTTTGATATTAACACTAGCTTTCATGTGACTATTTATTTTCTCTTATGTTCTTGGCTGGCGATTCAAGGTTAACTGGCACCACATGGGTATGGGCCTGTTAATTCTGGCCAAGCACCCAGGCTCCCAGGAGGTTCCGTTTATTTAACCAAAGTGAATGACATGCTTTGCCTCTTATTTTTAAAAGCACTCTTTCATTAAAACAGCTAATCACATGTATTTTCTAAAACTTCATTGCTGACTTTTAAAAAGGGTCAAATTTTAGAGCAGTAGTTAAGGAAACAATCAAGAATCTATGGATTACATGACGGGCCTGTTTAACAAATCCTGGTATATTCGTAGGGGATACCCTGTGAAACTTGAAAGACAGATGTAGGGCAACTAAGAGGATACATATACCCTACAGTGGGTGTATGGCGTTTGTTGTCCAGAGGAGAGAAAACAGGTCAAAATGAGAATAACAAAGCTTTAGATTGGTTCTTGGGTTAAAGATCGATGTAAAGATATTGAGGAAAATGAAGGCATATATAACTATAATGTTTTTAAAATAACAAAGGTGCAAAGATTTCTCTATATTCCCTCCCCCAGAAAATAAATGTTCGTTGGGCTCAAGTTAGGGAAAGAATGATGGACTGATCTAATTTGGCACAGAAGGCCTTTTGTATGGGGCTGACAGCAACTCTCTTCATCAAAGTACTGTATAATACTACGTGTGAACTTGTCTAAGACAATCAAGAAACTAGAGTCGGTGGTGTGGCTCTCACTCAGTTTGCTGCCAGCTCAGTGAGCACCAACAGTGTGATAGGCCTGCCAAGTTCATGTAACTTAAACTGCATTCGAAGAAGCCTAGAGGCTACAATAGGGAGAAGATAATCTCATGGCATCCTCTTCTAAGCAGATCACTTCTGGAATGATTTCTTTCTAGAAATGCAACTTGGCTGCCAGTGATGTTACAACCTTGAGAAACAATGTATAAACCTTTATGCATATTCCGTCCATGCTCTAGAGTTCTCGAAGTGGCTACGTTACGTCGCTGAGCCTCAAAGTCAATCTATGATTTAATATTATCCCCATATTGCAGATGAAGACAACTGAGGCCCGGGGAGAGTAATGGGCAAGCCAGGAGGTGGGGGTTCCGGAACTTAAATATAAGCTCTCTGGCTCCAGAACTGGTATTTTTTCTGTTATTCCATGAACTAAACTGCAACAAATCCAGGGGCAGGAGTCTGGGCTAAGGATTCTGGATGCCACATTCCAGAAGGAGCTTTTGAAGAAACTGAGATACTCAGCCTGAAAGACAGATGCTTTTAGAGGGCCCATGATAGCTGTTACCAAATATTTGAAATTGTCATATGGAGGAGGGAGGCGATTTCTTTATAGCTCCAGAGGGCAGAATAGGATTAATTGATTGAAATTATGCATGAAGCCAGAGGGTGATGGCAAAAGTGTCAGAAAGAATAACAAGTGTTGAGCTGCAGAACTGTGTCCAGATAGGTCAACAAAGCAATGGCTTTAGAGCAACGTAGAGCCAGCCTGGCCGCCTAAGCAGATGGGAGGGAGGGCCATCAGCGTGCAGGGCTGCAGCTGGGTTTTTGCCTTCTTTTGTGGGCAGGCTGACTCAGTCTAAAACACCACTCCTGCTCAGCATTGATTCCGCTCCCAGTGGTGTCCCTGATGTGGGGTCCTGTCTTGGAGGGGAGCCCTGGCTGGTCAGTTTGGAGAGCCCACAGTTCAGAACCCTTACACTCCCCGTTTGGACTGGGCAAAGCCCCTGCCCGCACAGGCTGCTGTCCTTGATAGGCCTTGCACGTGCTCCCCGTCTGTTGGCCATTTTGGGTTTTCCTGTTCGGGGTCCGTAGACACCCCTTGTGACTTCTCTCTGCTTTCTCACAGGCACTGGGAGCACCGGGTTGGCTGTTGGTGGCGGTTTATCCCGACCTGCTCACATTTGCGGTTTATGAGGATTCCTCATTCACGGTGTTGTGCGAATGCCGCCGGGGCCGAGCTTGTTGGCTTTGCTGTTGAATAGCTCTGTTTCCACGGGGGGAGTCAACGAGATCCGCAGCTACTCAGCCACGCTGCCGCCACCTTGCCAGGATTCTCGGACCTGCTGCTGTTACTCCAAGCTCCTCCTCTCGCGGCTCTTCGGCCAGGTGTCTGCTAATTTAATCATTTCCATTTTTTCTCTTAGAAACTATCATCGGCATATAATAAAATACAACACTTCTATGAAAAAGTTTGGCAGTATAAAATAAGGCTCTGCTAGAACATAACTTAAAGAAGAAACTCAAGAAGATTTAAAAACAGATATAGAGGATGTTTTTCCCACAGTGAGTTATGGCCCTGGGCTGGGAAAGATGGGTTGTATATCCACACTTTGCCTTCTTTGCCCCAGCAGAGAACGATTCTCACAGTTGGATGTCTGACTCAGTAATCTGTCGGTTTTGCCTGACTAAAGTCACATCATTGATTGATGCCAAATCTTGCTCAATTAAAGGTTCATTTTTCTTTTGGCTGTTGGCAAATGCAACATTGATTACGGGTTATTAGCATCCACCCCCTCAGATTTTGAATGTTCTGGGAGCGTCTGCCTGCATACCAACTACGGCGGCAGCAATGGGGCTCCCGCCACCTCCCATTCTGGGCCCAGGACGCCCGCCTTGGAGTCTGACCGCGGGGGGGCTATCTGCTCAGTCAGGCCCTTCCTAGGGAGGTTAAGAGAGAAAAGGGATCTTTACTCAATCTCCGCCTCACTCCCGGCGCCACCCCCCACCTCCTAAGCTAAGAAAAACAGTGGTATCTTGTGATAACATTTCGGTACTTTATACTAGTCTATTCATTCATTCAGCCATTTGTTCATTTGATTGTTTATTCATTCAGTAAATACTTTTGAGAACTGGTTTGTGGAGCAGATGAAACAATTGCCGAGACTGCAGAAAATGAGACTGAGCCCCGTCAACGGCGTGTGAACGCAGCCTCTGCTTCGTCGCAGGGCGGTTGTGAGCAGGACGGCTGCAGTCACGCCTTCTCCGCGAGCGCTTCCTCTGAGGTTTTCTGCAGAGAGGGAAGACCGTGGCCCTCGCCTGCTGGAGGACTTTCAGTTCTCACTCCCCATCCTCCACTCAGGATGGCCCCCCAAACCCTCAACCTGCTCTGACCTTCGGCTGTGCCTCTATCGATAGCAAAACTGTCCGAGGATGAGAAACAGCTGCTCTTGGCCGCAAAGGCCGGGGCCTCTGTGAGGAGCCCTCTGGCAGGTTGGGGTCAATGTCAGAACTGCCCGGGGAGAGGCTCCTCTGCATTCTTGCCTCCAGACCTACTCATTGACTAGGCCCCACAGGACTCCACCACAACCCAGTGCATCTGTGTCCTGGGGCAGCTGGGAGAAATTAGCCCGAGGTCAGTGACTAAAGAGAACACGCACTTATCTCGCAGTTCCGAAGGTCAGAACCGGGATCCTTCTGGAGGCCCAGGGAGAGAATCTGTTTCCTTTCCTTTTTTAGCATCTGGAGGTCTCACGTGCTTCTTGGCTCCTGGACCCCTTTCTCCGCCTTCAA
Organism: Mormoops blainvillei; assembly: GCA_004026545.1. Classification (NCBI taxonomy): domain Eukaryota; kingdom Metazoa; phylum Chordata; class Mammalia; order Chiroptera; family Mormoopidae; genus Mormoops; species Mormoops blainvillei. The sequence continues at coordinate 24,350 of PVJD01013504.1, forward strand.
AACCAATAGTGTAGCATTTGCAAAACCTGCAGCAGCAGAACTTGAAGTATCTCACGTGAAAGGCAGAGGATAAAACTTCTCAGACGCCTTTGTGGCCAGAGTCAATTAAACAGCATCATCGCTCTAGGAAGTTGTTAATCAGACACTTCTGTCAAAAAAAATAATGCTGCTGAAGTAAGCAGGGCTTCTCTACCAGTTACAGAGGAGCTGTCAGCTTGTTAGTGGAAATTCCCCACAGTCCTCCCCGATGTGGCTTGCTGCTGATGCGGCTTCAAAAATGCCCGGGAGTGCTTTTTCCAGCCCCAGTCTCTAGACGGGGCGCTCATCTCAGGGCTTGCTATTAGCAGCGATGTTCCTGTGCGTCTTCAGGAGTCCAGTTTTCTTTTTGGAGAGCTAGCAAATCTTCGCAAGAACTCTGCAGCCCTGTAACCCAGCTGACTGCTCTGTGAAAGCTCAACCATGAGATCGGAGTTTAGGGGGATAAACAGGGCTCACAGCCATGCTCCCTGAAGAACACGAGCCCGTGGAGACTCCAGAGAATGAAAAGAAAATGCCCCGTTTGGATATGGGGCCAATGGGACAAAGTCTGTCAGTGGTTTGGTATTAAATGATGCCCTTAATCCCCAGCTCTTTGGACATGATTTCTTCGTGGAACGTTGATCACCTTTCGCTCGGAGTCTTCTAGTTCTGTCTGGCAGTTCAGGGCCGTTTGTAGGCACAGTAAATATTTGTCCTGTCGAATGGCATTTCGTTGCTCGCATGTCTTGTTTAAGAGATAAATGTCAGGAATCTCTCTCTCTCCCTCTTTTCCTCACTCTCTCTCTCTTGTGAACTATAAGGAAATGTACATACATCAATAGTGTTCCTACTTCCTTAACAACTGTGGAGCCACAGATAAAGACTAATATCTTCAGAGTTCTCATACCCTGATTAGGTTTGTGTCAAGTCAAAGTGAAGCCACCCGCACCTTAGTAATATACTTGCTATCAAGAGCACAGCCTGTTCCAGACCAGAAGCAATTTCTGTTCTGACATGTCTCAGTTATTAAAAAGAAAAGTAGAGAAGGGAATACAAAGATTGGAACTTTCAAAGATGAAACTACAAAGTTAATGGCACTGAACTGTCTGTTTGGAAACAAAAGGAAATCCACAATGACTTCAACTGGGTGGAAGTATCAGAAATCTACAGGCCAGGGAAAAGGGGTTGGGCAGAGGAAGAGGGTAAAGGAGGGAGAGATGGTGACGGAAGGAGACTTGACTCAGGGCGGTGAACGCACAATACAATAACAGATGATGTATTATAGAATCATATACCTGAAACCTATGTAATTTTATTAATCAATATCGCCCCAATAAATTTGGTAAAATGATTAAAAATTAAAAAAAAAGAAATCCACAGGAAGAATCAACCACAAGAGGAAAAAGAAATTTTTTTTTAAAAAAGAGCATTCTGCCCTACAGATATTTTGTCAAGATGACACTGATAAAGGGTAATAATCAGTTAAAAGGGAACAAGCATTGGGGTAATGAAAGACCATCCCCTTTTGTCATTGCTGCACAATAAAAGAGCATATTGGAAGTGATGACATCATACCTTCATAACTGGCACATGATTAATGTGGAAACAGGCACGGGGTCGCTTGGCGTGTGTGTCCCATAGGCAGCTAGGGGCAAAGACTCGGATTGGCCTTTAGGGGCTTCTTTCGGGCTGAGGAAGGGTGTGTGGTGAGAAGCCACCAGAGACTTTCCCGATTTGGGAGGAGGGGGTTACGTGTTTGCAGTCGTCGCACTCTCCCCATTGCCACTGGGGAGACAGTCGCTCTGAGGACCTGCTCTGATGAAAAGGTCCCCGGAAGCTCCAGAGTGTTGGTGGTAAATATTTTGCATCCAGAATAAGTGCACTTCCCAGCAAGGATTAGAAGCTGAGCTTGATTTTAGCTGTCTTGTGTACCTCTGCAACCCAAGGAGTGACCACTGTGTGGAGCTTTAGGGTTTATAAGCTTCCCATAGCAAAAGCGACCTCGTAGGATCCTCCCAGCGACCACAATGGGAGGTGCAGTCATCGTCCCTATTAGATAGGTGAGGAAACCAGGACCCAGGGGGTTGGCATGACTATTCAATGTTGCAGAGACACCGGAGAGTCGGGGATGGGCTCCAGTCATGGAGAGGGAGAGTGGGTGGTTTATTACCCTGCCCCCAAACCAACCTGGCTGCCAGTTAGGGTTGTTAACACAGTGTTTTTATACATCATCTTGTATCATCACAAAACATCTTGTGAGGCAAATGTGTTTAATCTCCATCTACTTATCTCCTTGAATCCTTACATCAACCCTATAGGATTTTATTATCCTTAATTTAGAGGTGAAGGAACTGAGGTTTAGAGAAGTGATGTAAATCAAGTCACCCTGCTGGTAGGTGACAGAGCTAGGTTTGAAACCAGTGTCTTGTTGATGGCAAACAAAGCCTTGGCCTCCTTCTCTAAGCCACATGGCAGCTGCCAGGGAACATCGTCAAGTCAAGTGTGGTACTTAAGTATCTGGAAGAACTCACTGGAGGTGTGATGGTCCTGTCCTGTGCCTGTAGGATGTCCTCTCTCTCTTACAAACCCTCCCTGTCTAGTCGCAAACTCTTTTCCGAGGCAGTCATTGGGTACTGCAGGCCAGCTCTGCGACAGCCCGGTCCTAAGCCCACCCACATGGCAATGAGTTAAGACCGCCCTCCTTTCCGTGCCTGGCTTCCCACTTTAGGTTGTGTAGGCTGGCTCTCGCTCAGAGCAGGCCCCTCCACCCTGCCCAGGAGCAGAGACCGGGATCTGGACCTGAGTTTCTGACTTGGTATAGGCCGGGTCCCCCCGCCTAGTGCCCTGGGATCCTGCTTCCCCCACCTTCCAATTACTGCTGAACCGGGGAAGCTTTCACGCTCAGCGCAGGCAGGAGTTAAGGCCGACTTGGAGCCTGCTTGGCTCGGGGTTTCCAGGATTTAGATCCATTAAGGCTGGATTTCTCCTGTTTCCTTCTGTAATCTTCCTTGTAACTTTCCGATTTGAATTTGTTTAAATTGTCACTGGATTGTAGAGCCTTACTTCAAAAGACTTGCTCCATTGTGAAATAAAAAGAGTTTTCTTAATATGTAAATGCTTATGCAAATCGTGTTTTTCCACCATCAATTTCTCCTTCCTAATCCAGCCCCTGCCGCTCAGACTGCTGCAGCGCTTCAGAGCCTGTATGAGGTCACCCAGGGGCAGGAATCTGGGGAGAATGTTACCATGACTACCACTTATTGAGCACTTACTCTGTGCCAGGAATGGTGCCAAGCCCATTACACGCATTATCTCATTTCCCTGCATAACAACTCTTAGGATTAGATATTATTATTTTTATTTTAATGGAGAGATTGAGTAACTTGTTCAAGATTATGTAGCTTTTGGTGGGGTTAATGTCGTACCTCAGCTTGCAGAACTTGAAATCCAATTCCACGAACACTGTGCTTTCCAGTATGATGTCTCCTTAGCCAAGTAAAAGGAAAATGGGGCTAGAGGGTAGAAGAAACCAAGGCGGAAGGTTAAATCACCCTGACGGGATTCCCTCAGGGGAACTGGTGTAAGACCCTATACTGTCCTGGGTGGTAGAAAGACATAGACTCTGAGGTCAGAGACTTGGGTTTAAATAGTGCCTCTGGAACTTGGAACTGTGCAATTGAGGACAGTCGTAGACAAGGTATTCAAGCTCATTTAGCCCATCCCTCACCTACCAAATGGTAATATTACTACTACTACTAATAGCAATTTCCAATAAATCTCTGCCAAGTTTTCTTCTCATGTTGTATTCCTTATTTCTAGAATATGTGTGAATGCGTGGCACGTGAGAAGTGTTACCAAAATGGTAGATTTATTGCCCTGACTGGTGTGGCTCAGTTGGTTGGGCATCGTCCTGCAAAGAGAAAGGTCGCCGGCTCAGTTCTTGGTCAGGGCATGCGCCCGGGTTGTGGGTTCGTACTCAGGTTGCGGCATGTGCAGGAGGCAATCAGTTGGTGTTTCTCTCTTGCATCGATGTTTCTCTTCCTCTCTTTCTCCCTCCATTTCCCTCTCTCTAAAAATAAAGTCTTTTGAAAAATGGTAGATATATTCATTCAACAAATATTTGAATGGCTAAACAGTTATTTTCACTTTACCCCATAACACAGTGCATAGGGCTTAAGAGCTTTACAAGTGCCTATAGAATGTTTGATGTTTAACATAAAATTATTAGCTACAAGACAGTAAGAAACTTCCTATAGATTCAAAAATTATTAAATGCATAATTGAGCGTCTAATAAACTAACATTATGTCAGCCACTCAACTCTTGACAATTTAACTCTTTTATAGTTATATATAAATAATAAATATAAGAGTTTATACCAGAAGGACTTGGTGAAGGATTTTAAATGTTAAAGGATAATTTTTTTGAGGTTAAAAAGTCAAATATATTTATATTATTTAGTCGTATAAATATACTGAGTGAATATGTGTTAAGTAGTTTATTTACTTATTAGTGAATGAGGAAATCCATAAGATATTATTACTGGTTCAAAGGAGAATTCAAAGACCAGAGACATATGTAGGTCAGAAAATAAATTTACAAATAAATACAAAATTAGTTTTTTCCATAATGAAGGGGGAAAGGATTAATTGCTCCTCCACTAGACAGAATTAATTTGCATGTTTATAGATAATAATTATCTACATTGTTATCATTTAAAAGAATAACAGAGAATTGTAAATTAGCTCAAAGACAATGGAAGAAGTCAGTGGATGTCACATTTGTCACATAAAAATGTATAAATACAATTTTTATAAAGGGGAAAAGATCTTAAGATACAACATACAATACTCCTGAGACATAATATATATGATATACCAAGGACATACCAAGAATATCTAGTAAAGACAGTCAGTAAGCCTGTATCTTATTTTATATTTTTATAAAATATATAAATGGGTATTTATATGACCATTTATATGCCCATATTCCATGGGTAAATCTGATGCATATTTCTGGTATCAATGAAATATGAGAATCAATGGCTTATAAGCCTCTAGATTAAAATAAAGAAGTAAGATTTTGGCTAAGTATTTCAAATAATAACTGAATTATATAACTGATAACACCATACTGCCAGGGACTAATATCATCTAGTAATGTCTCTCTAGGACACTAATTAATATAGGAAAACTTGAAAGGAACCATTTCTTAAGAATTTTGATCAGTGTTTCCCCTGAAGTTAAAAACACATTATAGAAAGCAAGGACACTGACAAACTTCCAGGGAGTTCTTGCTAAGCGTGCCTTTCTGTAGTGTTTATTTTAATATCATTCTATTTTATACAAATTTAAGCTAGGACATGCTGAGTGGTTCTGTTGGTAATTCTTCCCATGAAACTCTTACAATAGTCCCATTTTAAACAAACCTAATTATTTCTAATACTTCTCTTTTTATAAAGAATAAAAAATAACTTTGTCAGTGTTTTCCAAGGGTTCTCTGGGAAATCTCAAAGATGGTTTTAGGTATAAAAAAATCCCGATAGTATTGTTTGTCTATATTTAGGATCCTATTTTGGGGGGCAAAATGAAAAAGAGCTTACAGAGGAGTTTGGACAACTGATTAAGATAGGCTCAAGGACACCTGAGAAACTATTTATTACCTATTTAATCAAAGTGGCAACAAAACATTTAAAAATACACATTGACAGCAATGCAATTGAAAAGATCTTTACCCCAGTCATAAATGAGTCTGTCTTCTTTTTTTTTTCTTCAAATAATCAAGGACATAACAAAGTCAATGTAAAAATTTTTCTAGTAAGACACAGAATCTTTTCTCTCCAGGTTCTTTACACAGAAAGTTAAGAATCACCATTCACATTGTAAACAAAGGTGTTCTCAGAAAACCGGGGAAGTGAACCCATCAAAACAGAGTGAACTTGGCTAACATTCTGACATCTTTCATAACTTCTTTTCAGACTTCAGGTGTTATCAACAAAGGCAAACAGAATGCACATGCTTGAGTTTTTGCTCTCATTGTCCTTCATATTCTGAAGCAAACTGACACTTGATATTAAGACAAGTTTCAGGGGACCCACAAGATCAAAACAAGTTTTCTCATCATTCTGAGATGCCAGGTATGCAAACAGGCAATTCCTTCTCTACTAGTATCCTGAAATTAAATAATAGGCCAGTATTTCTTAAATTCTCAGTTTTCATTTTTAGTGTGATATTGACAGCTATAACTCACCCAGGAGTCCTTTTAGATCCCTAACAAGTCCCAAGAATGAAATGGTCTGGAGACCCACAAACTGAGACCTGCTGCTTTAGGGTACAGCTTTTTTTTCTCTTTGAAAAATCAAGACATACATGCAGTTGGATTTTCCCATCACTATTCCTCCTAAGTGTACTTGCAATCACTCATATTAACTATAATGTTTAAGTAAAACAATGAACTCATTCACAGAGAAAAATGGGTGTGGAGGTGGACAACCGAGAACTTTCTGCCACACACCAGCTTTACCGCTGACTGGGAAAGCTCATCATTACACTTTGTTACCGCCACACGCTGCTCTTTCTCATGTCCTCGAAGCAAGTAACAAAAATGAACGTGCTCACTAACACAACCATTATATATGGCCGTTCTAGAGCCCATAATTAATTAAAGGTTATGATATTCTATCTTGCTATCCACTAATTAACTCAGTTTAATACCTGGTCAAACTTTTAAGCTACTTAGGAATCTTGGAAATTATCTTCAAGCTGGCATACTAAAAAACACAATATGCTTGAAATAAAGTTATAATAATCATGACTCAATTTTGTTGAACACAGAGGTACATTATGTAAGAGTAGTGTTAGTTTATTTAATCAATAACCTGTATAACTATAGAATAAATACACTCAAATAGAGTAAAAGTGTGTTTCAATTATATTTAACACTGATAAGTCAGAGAAGTCCCAAATGTTCTATTAAGCCAAACATATTAAACTAGTCTTATTTGCCAAAGATTTACCTTGATTATGAGAATTTGGATTCTTAAAATATTTCTTGAGTTAGTTTATGTAAGACATTTTTAGTGTAGCACATTTAAAATACTAGAAATTAAATTTCTTTATTTTATTAAAATTTTAGGAATATTTGATTTACCTAAGCATTTATTTATAACTTTAAGTAATCAGAATAGAGCTACTTTATGATACCTGATAATCTAATTTATTAATACTGTCTCAGGGGAGGAGCATTTCACACTATACTACAAGGAGGGCCTGAATCATAGACATGTAGATACGAAGACACAAAAAGACCTTAGAACTTCAATTCTGCAATTTTAGCCACAGGTTAAAAGACATAAGGGATGCAGAAACACAAAAACTCACTGGTCTAGATATTAAAGAGCTGTTCTCTTCCCTGATGGGCAGAAAGTTCCTTGAGTTCAAAACAGACAAATCTATAAACAAATAAGAGTAGCCAACCAGCTTTCCAGTCATCTCTTTATGTAACAGAAAATAAGTGTCTATAATTTATTAATTCATGTGCAGAGGTCATTAAATGATCAGGCTATAAGACCAAATTCCCAATCATTGCCACCACCACTGGGGAATAGTTTCTCAGTCATAAACAAAACAAAACAAAATACAAAATTAGTAGAGAGGGATAAAAAAAAAAAAACTAGAGGAACTGAGAATCAATAAAGTTCTATCGTTGCTTTAGGTTCATTTCCGGGAGTCAAGAAGTGACATACCTGGTCTTGAGTTGCTCATGGGACACACTCGTGTGGCAGCGCAGTTTCTCCTGCTCTGTCAGGTGAATTCACTGGGCACCTTGGTGGAAGGCTTCTAATGCTAACACAAAACAATTTTTTCTGAATATGTAAAAGTGTGACTCTCATGAAAATATCAAATTAACACGTCAATAATTTTATTTAAAATCATTCATTAATAAGAAAACCAGTAAGATATTATAACTGACGCAAAAGAGATTTCAGAAAGCAAAGACACATGTAGGCATTTACATGAGTTTACAAATAAATGCAGAATTTGCTTTTCCCACAGTGAGAGGGGGAAGAGTAATCAATTGTCCCTCTACCAGACAAAAGATACTTTCATGTTTATAGACCAGAATGATTTGCATTGTTATTAATTTCTACAATTTACAGACGTGTAAAATAACTCAAAGATAATGAAAGGTAGTCAACATATACGTTTCAATTGAAGATATATAATAATCTCTTTTTTGGTCCATTTCCAAGACTTTCACAAAGCTCGAAAGTGTGATAAAGATCACAGAAACCTTTAAAATATTTTTACAGCAAAATAATTACATTAAATGTGGGCTATAGATAGACTTTAATGTGTTTGATTGATGTGGAGTAGAATGACAGGGGGTCTCTAAAAGTGAACATGCCCAGGCTCTATGAAGGCCTTGCTTGGTGTTGAGTAGTTGCTAGCATTGTGTTAGGTGCGTGTGTGTGTGTGGGGGGGCTCATTGAGAAGAAGGGAGACTTAAGCCAAGCCTTCGAGAAACTTATATTCCATCATGGTATAGAAAAATCAAGTTAATTAATTAATTAATTATAGATATTGACATGCAGTCAAGAAAATGAATTAAGTTCTGTAAACGAGGACGGCATAGAGAGAATGTGATTAACGAAATAAGGTGGCATGGCAGACATTGTCGGTTGCTGACTTACTAGCCATCTCTTTCTTGAGAGCAGATTCCCAATTTTTTTCAGGTATAGAGTCTCAGGGAGTGTGGGGAAGGTAGGCTCCTCCCTCACCCGCAGGTGATAGTCAAAGGGAGTCACGATAATTTCATCCCCCATGCCTTTCTTTCCATTACCGCTGACATGGCTGTTTCTGGGGCTATTACCTCTCTTCGAGGTTATCGCCTGCCTCTACTGTTGCCATTCTACAAATCCTTTATTTCTTTTCTGTATTAACCTATTTTCAATTGTGAAAAACACACACAATGAAAAGCACACAGAATGAAAAGTAAAGAGTAGCTTTTTATAAAATAAACATTTATATAACCATTACGCAGGCAATAAAATAAAATACTGTGAGCAGCGCCAAACCCTTCCGTTTGTCTTTATCTGGTTACACCCTTCCCTCACTGCCAGAGCAAATCACAGCCATGATTTTGTGTCGTCCCATCCAGCCTTGTCTTCAGTGTTTTTCTACCTAATTTCCAGATCTTGGTTTCTCAAATAAAAAGAACCAGTGTTCTATGGGGAAAATAGTGGATTTCCCCATTTGAGCAGAGAAAATGCAAAATGAGCTTGGACCATCTTGTGGCACCAGGGAAAAACGAGGAAGTACTTGAAAAAGAACAGGGTATATAAAAAAGACACAGGAACCCGACTGAAGCAACAGCCAATGGTCAAAG
>PVJD01013505.1:0-33744 GCA_004026545.1 Mormoops blainvillei
GTTGGCACTATTTCTTGCCCAAGGTGGGCCTGCCTGACTCTCTCTAACTCTTGACCTAGGGCTTTGAGGTAGGAGGCTTGGTGGGCCTCCCCTAAGGTGGTGAAGTCTGTGGTAGTAGGGATTTGGGTTATAGGGGTTGCCCTTCCATATAGGATTTCGTATGGGGTGTACCCTGCTGAATTTGGGGTGCACCTAACTCAGAAGAGGGCAAGCGGCAGGACTCTGGCCAGGGTAGGAGAGTCTCTTGACAAAGTTTTCTTAGGGTCTCTTTAAGAGTTCTGTTCATTCGTTCTACTTTGCCTGAGTTTTGAGGTCGGTAGGCAGCGTGAAGCCTCCATTTTAGTTTTAAGGCTTGGGTCAGCAGCTGGATCACTCTTGCAGGAAAGGCGGGTCTGTTGTCACTTTGGAGACTGAAGGGCATGAATTCCACTATTACCGGCTCTTGTTCTGTGGCCAGCCCCGGCGGGTTGTCTTCTGCCCAGACCCCAGAGTATTTAGCCCAGAGGGGGTCTGGGGCTGACACTCCGTCTTCCTGTTGGAGCCTATATTCTTCTTCTCGTGGAAGCACTACGGCAATAGTTCATGGTGTGGGGAGGTCCAGGGAGGCCCCTTCTGGCCGGAAGGTGACCCGCGCTGCTAGCTTGGTCAAGATATCTCGGCCTAGTAGGGGGATAGGACAGTCTGGTAGGTAGAGGAACTCATGGGAGATCTGTTGGCCCCAAGTTCGACCTTCTGTGCCTCACAAAATTTCTGGGGGCTAGCCGAGAGTCCGGTGGCTCCCTGCACGAGGACTTCTTTCCCCGTGGGGGGCCCAACTGGGACGGTGACTACTGAGAGTTCCGCCCCTGTGTCTACCATAAAGTCAATATCTTGGCCCCCAACTTTGACCCTGACCATGGGCTCCTGGGGACCCAGGGTGTTGGAGCCCGGTCGCCCCTAGTCTTGGTCGAACCCAGGAAGCGCCAATACATTGGTGGCTGGTGGTGGTGGGATAGCCTGGCTGGCGGGCATCTCTTCGTGCCGCTTGCGAGCTGGACAGTCTTGCTTCCAGTGCCCGTGCTCCTTACAATAGGCACACTGGTCCTTTTCTACCTTGAAGTGTCCCTATTTGTTGATCGGGTCACCCCTGGGGGCCGGCCTCCCTAGTGCGGCGGTCAGCAAGGTGGCCTGCATTTTCTGGTCCTCTAGGCAGGCTGCTGCAGCTGCCTCATCTCGATTTTCATATACTTTATTGGCGACCTCTAGGAGTTGATTTAAGGTCATTCCTGTGAAGCCCTCAAGCTTTTGGAGTTTCCTCCTGATGTCCGCGGCCGATTGAGAGACAAAGGCCATGGCTACCATACATTGATTTTCAGCTGCCTCTGGGTCAAAAGGGGTAAACACTCGGTATGCCTCCATCAGCCGCTCAAGGAAGTCTCCGGGGCACTCATCTGACCTTTGGTGTACAGTGGCGACCTTAGCCATATTAGTGGGCTTCCTGGCTGCCGCCTTTATCCCCTATAACAGGGAGTGGTGATACAGATCCAAGGTGGCCCGCCCTCGCTCAGTGTTTGGGTCCCAAGTGGGCTGTTGTTCGGGGGTGGCGCAGCGTGCATAATCTGAGGGATCTAGGGTTCCTGCCGAGGCATGCGCTTCAAGGTAGCGCCGGGCCTCCTCTAGAATCTTTCTCCTCTCCTCAGTGTTGAAAGGCTCAGGAGAAGTTGGCGACAATCGAACCAGGTGGGCCGGTGGGTTTGGAAGATTGAGTCTATGAGCTTGATCATGGCCTGTGGCTTCTCCGAGAACGGAGAGGTGTGGTGTTTCCAGTTCAGGAGGTCAGTAGTACTGAATGGCTGGTAGTAATAAGTAACCGGTCCAGGCTGGACAGTCCCGTCCTCATTAACTCTGGGCACCGCCTGTACCTCTCTGAGTTGCATCTGGAGAGGGGGCTGGTGGCTTCTAAGTCTGCTAGCTATGGGTGATGGACCTGGATGGGGCAGGGCTGGGTACCGAACCGGGGAGGGTTCCTGGGGAGACTGATGCCCCTGGGGTGAGATAGAAGGCGGGGGAGTCAGGGGCTCCTACGGTGTAGCCGTAGGGGGCGCCTGTGGACAACACATTCTTGGGCGTGCCCCGCCGGCGGCTCCTCTACGGCGCCCCTGAGTCCCCGCGCACTTACTAAGCCAGCTGGGCATATCCTGGGCCAACTCTTGCCATCTATCTATATAGGAAAACTGATCGGGATGTCCTGGCTTTCCTGTAACTTTCAGGTGAACTGCTCTTATAGTGGATAGATTTAATGTTCCCTCGGGGGGCCAACCGACCCCAAAAGTCAGCCACTCTGCAGTACAAAATGTCTCTAATTGGCCTGCATCAAACGATGGGTCCTGCCCTTTAAATTTGCTGAAATTCTGCAGCGTGCAATCTAAAATTGTAGAAGGTCCACCCCCATGGCTTCCCTCCCGCGCGGCGCAGACACACAGAGGGTGGGGGCACTCGCTCGTCCGCCTGGCCTGCTCCCTCGTGGGACAAAGTCGGTCTTGGTTAAGGTTGCACCAACAGAATTTGGGGTTAACTGTCAACCGTTATGCCGTACGACCTGACACAGGAGTCGCAGGTTGGGACCCATTCTCGCTCCGTAGGCTACTGCCCGTAGAGTACAAACACAGACGCACTTGGGTTCACTCTGAAACATTCAGAGGTTATTCAGCTCCCTCCCCGAGTGAGGGTTTGGCAGTCGGACTTCCATAGTCTCTATCCCAGTGTAACAGATGAGGGACCCAAATCCCTCCTGATCTCGGGTCTGGTCCCCGGGGCACTTACTGATCTGGTGCCTTCCGATAGATCATGTTCCAAAGCTCCTACTTCCTGGCTGGAGTCGCGGGCTGGAGTCCGGTGTCCCGACCGGTTGGGGCCTGAGAAATCTCAGGGCGTGTGCTTCCCTGGTCCCCAGCCGGGCCACCCGGCACCCAGCCCGCCCTGCTCAGTTGGCGGCAAGTCGGCCCGAATTTATGTAAGGTCGTTTCCTGGTCAGGGAACCAAATGTTATGGAAAAATGAAAGGACCAGACACCGAGGGTTTTAGGAGCACGATCTTTATTTACGTGCACAGGCCCAGAGGAGACAGACTCCAAATTCTGAGCCCAGAACAATAACCTCACAGTCCTTTTATGCTGTGCCAAGTAGGGGAGGGTCTTGGGAGGCGTGGTATAGATTTGGCGCGAAAAGGGCTTACAGAGGTGGGAGAGAAGCATTTACAGCATTAGTCAGGGTAATTAGCATTTTATCTTTGGTATCAGCCTTGATTCCCTCTACAAAACAACATAGTTTTATAAATCTAGGAAGAATTAAATTGAGTGAAAAGTAATTCAAATTATAGGGAAGTTAGATTTTTAAAATTTGAACTTACCCATAATATTAGTAGCATTTATAGGTGAGTGTAAGTTAGTGTCATTCATTGTCTATAAGGACCTTGGTGATGGTGGGAACAGTAGGTCAAAATCTATTGGGATGGGATTTTGGTGATAAAAAGCAACAGTGGCTATTGAAATATCTCCCATCCTCTTCTTCTAGCTTTCTTATTCTTAGGTATAATAATAGCTACTATTTATTGAGTGGTATGTGCTAAGGCCTTGATATGAATTTCTCCTTCAATCATCACTACCACCCCATGAAGCACATACTTATTATCTCCATTTTATAAGTGAGACAGATAGTCGTTAAGTAATTTACCTAAGGGCATACAGTTAATAACTGATGATGTTAAGATATAAACCTAGATCTTCCAACCACAAAGCCTCTTCATCATGATACCTCCTGTTTGCTATATTTGTTGTTGTTCCCGTCTAGTATTAGGCTCTGCAGCTGTGGACATATCTGTCTTATCCCTATGCCTAATCCAGAGTCCCTGAACATACCACAGCATCAGATCGGGGCTTCAAATTTTGCTCATCTTGGAGGCATAATATAGAAATCATTTATGAATTGGTTATAACACATTTATTTACTTCTCCAAATCTGTATTTTTGGGTACTATATTTACTAACATATTGCTGCCACTATCTTTTGCTTTGTTGGTTTCAGTAATCATCATGCGTATGCATTCAACCTTGATTGGGGGAAATACTCAGACACATCTATTGGAATGGGCTCATGATCTGAATGCGACTGATGGAACCTATGTCTTTATTTCCTATGATACCTTGCTCTACAGTTTATTCTATAAGCATACCTCCTACTAGGTCCTGAAGAACAACCCAAAACTCCAGGAAGCTTATGATGTTGTGTTGACCATTGCAGTGGAGTCTCAAGAAAAGACCTTCTATCAAGTCTATACAGAGGCAGCAGCTAGAGATGAAATTTCTGAGAAACTGGAATCAGATCAAGTAAGTACAGACTCACAAGTTATCATGAGCAAGAAGCTAAAAAATCAGGAAAGTAAATATTTTTTTCTATCAAGAACCTCTATTCCATAGAAAACCCAATCAATAACAGGCAATCACAGACAAATTAAAAACACCTTTTGTTTGAAGCAAACATTTATAAAACAAAGATGTTATTGTGGAAGTTTTTTTCACCTTCAAGCAACCAACAATGAGAGCATACAGCCATGAAAAATATATTTATGAACAGGGTAACAAAACTTTAATAGATACTAGTGCTGTTCAAGGGGGCCTAGTAAAGAGAAGGCTTGTTCCTGACACAAGTTCTGAACCAATTCAACAATAAGACAAGAGAGCTAGTGTATAAAAAGATATTACCTTTATTATTGATAAAGCTTATTATCAGAGAGTATGGCTTCTGTCTGTAGGCATTTGAGCTTCCCACTACTGAATCTGAGGATTAATCAGACTTCTGCATCTAGTCACCAGTATTATCAGATCACTATATTCCTGCCTCGTGACATCATTCATTTTATAAAATGTACAGCCTGAAGGGGCATAGTGGAGTGTGTGTTCCCTATCGGTAAATGATTCCCAAGAGAAAGACCTTAGGAGGGGCTGGGCTACACATGCTCAGTTCTCTTTCCAAACTAAACAGTGCAATTAAGTCATTTCTCCTTTGTGGGAAGGAATGAGTAAGGGAGCAAAGAGAGGTCAGCTGTTTTTTGCTAGTAGAGCTACCTCTATATGAAAGAAATCATTTGGGATGGGAAAGAATTCTTACCTTCTAATATATGAGAAAGAATATTTATATGTGTATAGATGTTTACATATATATGTATATATATATATATAGAGAGAGAGAGATGAATTTATATATAAACCTTTCAGATTTAAATCACAGCCACTTAAAGGCAAAGTAAGCAAAGTGGGGAGAGAAAAACAGAAAAGAAGGGAGGGTAAATATGAAGAGGAAAAATACAAAAAGAGAAGGAATATAAGAGGAAGATGGGGAGGCCTAAGATACCAGTTAGATTAGAAAAAATACAGAGGATTTTCTTTATTGATTAGAGGCCAGATGTAGAAGGCAGTAATTTTCAGAAGTATTTAGAATGATACATAAATAAGTTTTAAAAGTTCTAGCATTTGCTAGCATACTGTATTAATTATACTGCTTCCAACTGTAAGTAGCAGACAGCTCAACACAAAATGATCCAAGTAATTTTCTTTTTCAAAATTTGAAGGTAGGGGAGTTCCAGGGTTAGTTATTCAGCAGCTCAATGATGTTATCAATGAACCAGGTTCTTTTGATTTTTACACTTTGCAAGTTATAGCATGCTAGCTTGATCTCATGATCTGGTTGCGCTCATGTTCCAAGATGGTTGCCACAGTTCCAGACAACACATGCAGCTGGACCTGTCTACAGACAAAAATGGGGAATGTCCCTCTCAAAGAAGTTCCTCAAGCAAACTTCTGCCCACATGTTCCCTGTCATAGTTGTATCCCACACTCATATGTAAACCACTAATTTAGAAAGAGGAATGAGACCACCGTAACTGACTCTATGGCTGCTGGACAACTGTGAATAAAATTGGGGTTTTGTTAGCAAAGAAGAGGGCTGTCAGCTAGGCAGCTGATTGTGTTTAACACTTAAATTCACCATGATATTCTCCTTTTTGTACTTTGTTTCTTTATCCTGTTGACTTCTTCTCTGTCTGAATAAGTGATTCAGATAACACTTAGGTTTACGCATCTCATTCCTTCCTGAGTGTTGATAACAAAGATTTTGCTGATTCTTTTTATAATGAAAAAGAATGACTAGTAGATATATTTGAACTTTATTGCCACTGATATGTTTAATAATAAATCTGTCTTTTAGGAGACACATATCTAGCTAAAAACAATTGATCAATTTGATCAAGAATTGCAAGGATCCCTCAAGTTGCTGAGTGGTTGTTCAAAAACAGTTGTTTGGTGTACTTATAGGCAAGCAACAAGATGGTTATTTTTTGTACTTTTAGCCAATCATATGGCATCGCATAGGTAAAGACTAAGTCATCTGTATTTTAATCACAGGATTTAGGAAAGGAGGAAGGTGCATGTGTGTGTGCACATGCACATGCACACACACATGCGCATGCATATTGTACATATACGTGAGCAGATCTGTTGATATAAAAACTCAGACCTTCTACTCTTAATATTTGACCTAATCTTTTTGAGCTTGTGGTAAACGTAATTAAGGCAAAAAATGCAATTAGCTTGGTTGCTAGGTAATCTGTAATCAGCTTTAAATTAGGAAATAGAGCTAAAACAAAGACTCCAAAGCTTATGAAAAAGCTTGTTTAGATGCACTTTCCTCTCTACTTTGCAGGTGGCTAGGCTTTACCTTCATAACCAAAGAATGATAAAGAGTGACACAATTATCTTCACATTCATGACAAATGAAGCTTCCCACCCCCATTTCTAAATTAGCTTGCTCAAAGGTATTTTTGAAGGGAGCTGGTATAGCAGAAACAGCATATGATTAGGAGTTAGACAAACTTGTGTAAATCTCAGCTCCATTCTTACTAGCTGTGTGTTTTGGGGCAAGTATTTAGACTTTTTTTCCCAATTATAGTTGACAATATTATTTTTTATTAGTTTCAGGTGCTCAGCATAGTGGTTAGATTACTTAGACTGTTGGAACCTCAGTTTTCCCATCTGCAAAATGGATTAGTGATCTATATCTTCTAGGATTATTGTGAAGATTAAACAAAGTAACATGTATAAAGTGCCTAGTGGAGTGCCTGGTTCATAGCTACCTTCCTTTACACTTTTTCTCCTTTGGGGCCATAATTATCTTATTGGTTGGTGGTGACTTAGCATCAAATTACAATCTAACTTCAGCTTCCTACTCCCTTATTTTCTAATTACTGGCAGAGACACTCAATAGTTCCAGCTTTCAAAATTATTTTACTTTTAGATTCCCAAATGGTATTTTCTCAGGTAAAATTATGTAATTCAATGTTCACTTATCTCTGGTCTCCTGTTGTTTTTTGCCCTGTTTAGTCAGTAGATCAGCAACTATTTATTGGGCAACTGCTATGTGCCATGCACTTTGTTGAACTCTAGATAGAACAGTGAACAAGACAGGATTTTTGTCAGTTGTGTGTTAGAGCCAGTCCACAAAAGTCATTTGGCTACAACACATGACAGACAAAAATCCTGTGGTGGTACTGGAAATTATTGGGGGTGGGGGGAACTCTTTGTAAATCTATGACTGTCTGACAACTATACTGTACACCTGAAACTAATAAAAAATAATGTTGAATGTAAAATGTAATTGAAAAAATAAAAAAAAAACAAAAAACAAAGAGCCAATTGAGGGCATTTTTTTTTCCCACCTTAGTGTCAGCAGCATCATGCTGGTAGCTTGAAATCAGGCATTGAGAATATTTACACCACAGAAATTGGTAAATGATACAATTAAGAGCTTTTTTCCCTTCTTATGGAGATGTTAAACATTTACTAGCACATTACTTGTCCCTACTTTTATGGGGCTGAAATTCTAGTGAGAGAGAGACAGGTAGTAAATGATTAAATAAATGTATGGAAAAGATGGTTGTAAATTTTTGCCTTGCCTAATAACTTACAGCAGAATTGAAATGTTTATACATAAGCTCTACTGGTTATAGGAATGGTTTGCAACCTCTTTTCTTTTATACCCTTGCTTCTTTAAAAGGTAAAACGAACAAGGAACTATATAAGTGATAAATGCACATAATTTTAAAAGTCAAAAAATACTAAAAGGTTTGTATCAACAACAAGGCAGTCCCTAGGCCTTCTTCCCACACTTCATCAGAAGCAGCATTTCATGTCTTTTAGCTCTTTATTCTGCTATTTACCTCTGCATTTCTAAGTATCATATTCCTACTGGTCTCTTGATTGATCAATTTTGGACATGATATGTTGATTTCCTATTATAGCTGAGAATTGGTATCTCATATACTTCCTTATCTTTCTTCAAATGCTCAATATAGTTATGTCACAATCTTTATATTTAGTATTTTTAATATTATACTTATACAAACATAATTCATAGATGATCCATGTGGCATACTATAGTAATAATTCATTTTACAAATAACTGATTTTTACTAGAGTTCATAATTGGTGTATTTTTAAATTTGTTTATCTTAATTTGAATTTCTAAATCTTTCCATACTATCTGATAACGTTATAGAATCCTCTCAAAACAATTTTATATATGGTAAAACCTGTTAAATCCCTTATCAATTTCATTTGTTTTTCCTGAGGCTCTCTGTTCTCCTCCTATTCCAAACTAAACTTGTTTCCCTAAGTCTGCTCCACAACTGTTGTGTTAAGATCTCCCCCCTTTTCATATCCCTGGAAATTACTTTTCTCTTTCCTCTGTGCTGGGTCCACTATATCATGAATCTTATGACTCCCATTTTCTTAGTTTACTCATTCAGTGGAGCATATCCTTTAGTAGCTTCTAAGAAATGTATATAGGAGGTAAATTTTTGAGATTTTCTACATCTGAAAGTCATTATTCTATCTTCACTATTTATTGATAGTTTGAATATTTAAATAAAAGTTAAAAATAATTTCCCTTCAGCGTTTTGAAGACATGGAACATTGTCTTCTAATTTCCACTGGGGTGTCGAGAATACCAATGTCATTCTCATTCCTGATCCTGCGATGCAACCTGTTTTTACTCCTTCCTATCTCCCCCAGAAGCTTTTATGCCTTTATTCTTGATGTTATGAAACTTCATGATGATGTCTGACATGTATTGTGCTCTACATTTGGGGGACCTTTCAGTCTAGAAGCTCACTCTACATAGACAATTTTCTTGTTATTTATTTGATAATTTCCTTAACAACATTGTCTGTTATCTCTGGAAATAATCTCAGTTGGATATAAGATTGCCTGGGTTGATCTTTTTTTGTCTTATTATTTCTCTTGTATTATCTATATCTTTTTTTTTAATTTTTCTTTCTGGAAGAGTTCCTTAATATTGTGTTCTCACTATTTTCTGACTTAAAATAACACATCATATTTTTAATTCCCAAGAGTCAATTCTTATTGTTTGATTATTCTATTTTAATAACACACTGCCTTTGTTTCATGAATATAGTATTTTCTCTTATTTCTCTGAAGATGTTTATTAGAGTTCCTTTGGAGTTTTCTTCTGTTCTCTGTGTTTTCCTCAGCTCCTAATTTTTCATGCTTCTTTGTTTTGGTCTTTCCATTTCATGTTGGGAAATTTCCTTAAATGTCTGGCGATTCTGGCTGTCCACATTTAAGAGTTAAGCTCTAAAAGGAGGATTTGAAGGTGTATGTATATTGTAGGTATGTTGTCCAGTGGGTTTCAGTACAGGGCAACTGGCTAACTATGGCTAACCAGCTGTTTGTTGTTGTTGTTGTTGTTTGCTAATATCTGTAGGTCCTGCCTCTTAGGCTACTCACTTTCTTCAAATGAATGCTCCGATCCGCTTCTTGGAAGTCATAATCCTGGCTATCAGTATTCTAGGAGCCATGTTAGGGAAAGGAGGTTGGAACTCTTCACCATGAAGTACGAAGACTTTAACTTTTTTACTCTTTTTTGTGGCCCACCTAATTCCCATTTTCCTTTGGGTCAAGTGTGCATACCTGGAGCTGCTTTGAATTAATTTAACCTGTTTCCTGTGGTGATCTGACTGTGCTTAGAAGAAGTGGGGCTGGCGGATGTCTAACAGCTCCTTACACAGACACTCAAACAGCTCTCCCTCTTTTAGAGCTCTGCCTCACCCCCACTTCTATAGTAATTGGCGCCTCTAATTCCCAAGTCTTTCCTGGATTCTCAGGGGGCAAATCTGATTGTTACTTACCAATATTCACCTCTTGAAGTACTTAGGTTTAATCGCCCTCCACTCTGCTAAATTAGTTGCCACTCCTGTAGCAGCTTTTCATCTTCATTTTCTGTGGTTTAGGGTTACAGACTCGTTAATGCCATTAGCTATGGAGGTTTAGTGTTTTTGTTCCTTGTTCTCTTTGTTGTTTAGGAGGAAGAAAGGAGTGAAGAAAATTTTTTGACTTCACTATCTTTAATCAGGAAGTCATGAAGGAAAAAAGTTACAAAAGGGTGTATATGATGTTTTTTGTTGGTGAATTCACCACAATACATTAATTAATTAAGCAAATATTTATTAAGCTCGGATATCGCATGATAGTTAAGAGCATAATCTTTGAAGGCAGACTGCTGTAAATTTACTTCAACTTTATGTCTTCTTTTCATTTTTTAATTGAAAATAATAAAAATACCTACTTTATAGAGTTGTTGTGAGGATTAAACGAGTTAACACACATAAAGAGCTTGCCTGGTATCTAAAACTTCTCAATAAATATTATTATTGTTATTATGTTGTTACTTTTATTATTACTATGGCCTAGGCACTCTGCAGATAAAATAATGGAGAACAAAATAGAAACAAGATCTTTCTCCAATAAAGTGGCGCAGTTTTACAATTTTGGGATGCTAAGACACTGGGTAAAAACAGACTTTATTACTTATTGGTCACAGATTTAAGCCTGGGACAAGAGATTTGAACGCTGCAATTCCAGGATGATATTACTAGAGTCCTGTGCTCCTCTTCTGAAATGCAAGCCATAGCAGCTATCATGTATTCAGTGCTTACTCTGCACAATGATAGTTCACAGAAATGATCCCATGGAATCCTCAGACCAAGCCTACAGACTAGGTATTAATAGCTCCATTATATGGACAATGAAACTGAGGCTCAAGGAAACTGGCCCAAGGCCAAACAGCTGGCAAGTGGCGGAGCTAGGATTTCAATCCAAGTCTGCTGCCAAAACCTGACCTGAACAACACAGCCTTTCTTTAAAAAATAAAATTACACTGTGTCCCATGTCTAATGCTTTACTCAAACAAAGTAATGTTACTAAATGACTAATACTTTGATTTGAATGGGTTTATTGGATTGTTTTCCTCTGATATAGGAGGTGATAGGGCTTTATGTGGACCCATTAAAAGAGAACAATAAATCAGAATGAAGAATTAGGGGAGTGGGACACCAGTGACAAATTTCCTAATTTGGTCTCAGGATGATTGGACAAAGATTTTCACTTTGTACCTTTATATTTTGGCAGACTAGACTTCTGAAATAAGGTGATAGTTCTTGCATTCTTCTCTTTTATTGTATTCTCTTGCTTTCAATGAAATTTTATCTGCTGCAAATACATATTTCTGGAACACACATTTCGGATGTTTTTCCCAGTTGGGCCTTATTTGGCTAAGCAAAGGAAATCCTCTGTATTTCTCAGCAAGCCCGGAGGACCTTAAGCCCTTGCACCTATTGTTTTCCATTACCCTAATTATGGGTGCCTGGGATGCTAAGCTGAAGGGAATGTGGTTAGGACTGGAGCATTCCAGGATAGAGCCCATCACGTTGGTTGTCAGAAAAGGTTACCTGCTGCTCACAGTAGCTACAACTGTCTTTTTCCCTCATTCTTTGTATAAAATAAGAGTATTGTATCGTATCATATCAAACAGACTGGGCTATTAGCCATCTTTTGGCTAAATCCAAGGGTTGAGATCATGCATTATTGGGGGGTACTACCTTTAATAACTGAAATTCAATTACTCTTTGGTTTCATGTTCTCTGTATGTGCCTGACGTTTTGTTAGAAAGTGATGTTACCATTTTGTCCTTCAAGTTATGCTTTCTAAGCCAGGTAAGTTTTAATGCATGCTTCCAAGGACAAAAATTTTTGGAAGCCAGTTTTGTGTCTTTCAAACACAGTAAACCTGAATTGATGAGAGTCAACTTAAAAACAACATGAACATTATAGTGAACAAATGCAAATATCACTGCTCTTGACTAAGACCTTGCCCTCTCAGATGCAAGCTCCAAAAAACCTAGGGTAGGGCAAGTTAAAGTCAATGAATGAGAAGTATAAGTTTTAATTATCATTCACTTATTCAAAATTCATTCATTTATTCATATTCAAGTCTATAAGGAGACAAATCATCAGTGGTTTCCCAATTCTGGGCTGTGATGTCAATAAGGTCATCTGTGTGACATAAGTTCCTACCAATTCTGTTTTTCTTTGTAGTTGTAGTTAGAAGCCAGGGCAGAGGATTGTTGAGAGTGTTTTTGTTTTTTTTCCTCTGTCCCACTCTCTACCTTTTTTTTCTCATTACTTGTAGCAGCTGCAACTAGAGACCTTTTGTGACCAATGCTAACACAGTGTGCCTTTGATTTATGGTGAGGGACAATTCCCATTTCTGAGGGGCACAATGGGTGAAACAGGAACACAAACCGGCTAGAACACAAATCCAAGCCCTTGCAGTAAGAGTGGGCCATTATAAGAGCCACTCTTTTGCAATTGAATGTTGCTACAGCTATGCTTTTCACCTTAGTTTCAGTCCCTCTACCATACTTTTGTGGTTGTGTGTGTACGTGCATGCATGTGTGTGTGTTTGTGTGTGTGTGTTTGGTATGTGGCGGAAGCTACAGAATCCTGAAGAACAGGGCTCAGGTTTCAGTCACCTTGGTGAGTTGGTGTCAGTCAGCTCTAACAGGGATCAATCAGAGAGCACAAAGGGCAATGTTGCCTGGCTTGCTGAAAACCCTTTGGGATGGGTCAACTCAGAGGTGAGGGTATTGTTTTTAAGGGTATCAATCTTTGCTTTTGGCTGTAGGTGGATGTAGTCTCTTTCCCAGAAAGCTCTGTGCCTTTCAAAATAGAATACTAGCATTCTCCTTACTTTCAGGTGCTTCCTGCCCTGTGGTTTCTTACTCATTCATTTTGCTAGTATTGATTTTATACTTTGCCTTCCAGCCTTCATCTATTGTCTTAACCTACCAAAGCTCCAGAAAACAGGAAGGCTCTTGCAGAAATCTTAAGGACAATTAAATGAAGTATCTGAGAATGTTAGGAGGGAGAGTTAGTGAAAACCCCTTAAGGGACCTCAGTGTGTGCTAGACAGCTAAGTGTAAATGTCTTAGTGCCAGCACATGTCATCCATTCACCTTACATATTTGTATAGTGTACGCTAAAGCAGAGTGGTAAAGAGAGATCATTGGAATAAAGCTCAGGAGACTAAGGTGTTGACTTCTGTGCTATTGGTTGTCTGCTATCCGAGGTAAGGATTTTGGTTTGAATGACTAGAAGCATGGAGTAATTAGCAAAAAAGTGAAGAAGGCTCATTATAGATGGAGGAGGAGGACTTGAGGTAAAGATTAGGATTTTGATTTTGGGTACTTTAAAATTTAACATCCAAGTAGAGATATTAAAGTAGGTTGTTGACTATATTAGTCTGGAATTTAGGAAAGAGACCTGAACTGGAACTATATATTTTGGATTTATGACATAGATATGGTATTTAAAGCCATTAGACTAGAGGAGATTACCAATGGAGAGAGTGCAGATGGAGAAGAGGGTGAAGGGCTGAGCTGTGGGGCACTCCAATGTTAAGAGATCAGAGAGATAAAGAATAACCCATATATAGGCCAAACAAGAATGTCTGCAAACTAAGTTTGATCCCTGGATTAGACCAAGAGTTGGTAGAATTCACAGGAGTTCTGAACTAGGAGGGACCACAGGGAATATCTCTTTCAATCAAGAATGCTAAATAAGAAATAGGAGACCTGGGTTCTAGTCCTGACTTTATGCCTAGGTGAGTGACCTTGAAAAATCACTTAACTACTCTAGGTTTCCCTTTTGTAGCTAGAAAGAAAGATAGCTAGACCAGATGATCTCCAAGGTTTACACATTCATGATTCTGTATCCTCATTTTTGAAGCCCAGAGAGAGGGGAGATGTGATTTGACCAACAGCCTGACATTAGGGCAGTTTGTCTTCTTCTACACTCTTGATTTTAAACCCTAAATGCATATTAGACTCCCTGGGGAGCTCTTAGTAGTACTGATTACTGGGTCCCAAACCTAGTGTCTAACTTTGTTGGTCTGGGTTAGGTTTGGCAATGGTATTTATGTATTTTTGACACTCCTCCGATAATTCTAACATACAGACGGATTTGAAAACCCCTTCTCTACATTAACAAGGCATGGCAGTGTCCTATTAGCTGGCACAACTCTCTGCATCTTGTATTTCCACCACAAAAATTATTCACTCAATTTCAAATCCTTTAATGCAGATGAATGTTCTTAAATGAGGATAGCTTTCTCGACCTTGTGAAACCAAAGTAGCAAGTATCAGCTTTCCCTGAAGCTCAGTTAAATGGCACAACCATAGCTTTCTTGAACTCCATCCTAGAAGTGAAATGTTATGGAAAACCATGAAGCCATAGCTGGTGTGGGGGGAAGGAGGGAGGGATTATGCCCTCTTCTTTCCTACCTTTATGGAAAAAAGATAAAAGCTTTGTTCCAAAAATATATTTACAAGGTTAACAAACAGTGCCTCAACATAGTGCACAAATGCTGTGCACTAATTACCATATTTCTAAAGCATGCATAGTCATGCTGTCCACTGTAGTAGCCTTACTGCTTAACAGTGGCTTATCACCAAGGCTGTGCCACTTTGCAACCAATAAGATACAAGGTTTCTTGACTGAACCCACATTATTCATATACTGCAACATTTTGCTCTGTATTTGTGGGTGTGTATGCGTTAGTATGTATGTCTACATGTGTGTGGGAGACACTATGTATTTGAAACTGTTTTCTACTGTTCACTTTCTCTGGGGAGTATGTGTCTAGGAGAATAGCCTTATTGAATTAAGACGGGATAAGACATGGACTGTGGATGCACATTATTTTACAGTCTCCCCATGCACACCTACTACTCTAGTAGTGCCAGCAAAGTGATTTTACCATGCATAATGCACCAGTAATTAACCTGGTAAATTTCCTTTGAGTGCCTCTTGTCTGTTTCATACGTGTTATTTTAGTGCCCTTTATAACTCTAAATTATTTTCTTAGTTTAGGGACATAAAAATATATTGTGTATGACTTGGTTTGCTCATAAAATTGTCATATTTGATATATTTAAACATGTGAAGGACTGGGGGAGAAAAACAGAAAAATTCAGGTGAGAAACCAAGCAAGTCTTCATAAATACTTGTTTTTTTTCCCCCTCTGGGTCTTCATAGCTCTCCTTCACTCAGATGTGCACCACATTATAACGAACACAGGGTTGGAATACACTCTGAGATTGCTCTAGGGTGACTAGAACTCAAGATAATTGTAATTTTAAAAAATAGGTTTCACTGTTGTTTGGAGCCGTCTACAATTCAATTTACCTTATCGCACAAACCATGAATAATGCTGTGAAAGAAAATGGACGGGCTAGTGCTGCCAGCCTGGTTCAGCATTCCAGAAATATGCAGTTCTATGGATTCAACCACTTGATAAAGACAGATTCAAATGGAAATGGAATTTCAGAATATGTAATACTGTACATCAACTGGAAAGAATGGGAACTCCATAGTATTTAAACTGTGGACATGGAAATGGAGCTGCTACGGTTCGGAGGGATACCCATTCACTTCTCTGGTGGCAGGCCCCCTTGAGTAGATGCAAAATGCTAGTTTGCAGAAGGAAAGACCTGCCAAGGAGGTAAGTAATAGAAAGTCACTGGTAGTCAGTTTGGTTTATTTGGGTTACAAGGGAACCTCTTTAGGAGAAGACATATTTTAATATTGGAACACTCATAGAATCAACCATTTGCATTCAGATGACATAAATATCTTGGCACCCTATGTAGTTAATTTAAAATAATAAGGACAATGAGAGGTATTTTGCAGCCTTGAGTAATTGCCCACAATTTAAAAGCTTCCCCCACTTCCTTTTTTAAATTTAAAATCTTGTTACAGCTTATATTCAAAATTATTTTGTATTAGTTTCAGGTGTACAGCAAAATGTTTAGACAATCATATACTTTAGCAAGTGGTCCACCTGATATATCAAATACCCACCTGGCACCATACACAGTGATTATGATATTGTTGGCTGTATTACCTATGCTATACTTTTCATCTCGTGACTATTATGTAGCTACCAATTTGTAGTTCTTAATCTCTTCAACTTTTTCATTCAGTCCCCTAGCCACCCTTCCATCTGCCAATCCTGAGTCTGTTCTCTATATCCCCTAGTTGTTTTAAAAAGAATCCCACTCCCAGAGGGGTTACTTGAATAAGGAAGGCCAGGGACTTCTCCTTGATCTTTTGTAGGCTGCTATTTCTATCCCTGCTAGAAAGATCATCTGCCATTCCCTTGATATATCCAAATCGTGTTGATCAGGTTCCACCACATAAAATACCATATTTACATCCTCTCCTCTCCGAAATCCCATTGAACTAAAAGTCTGTATCTCACAACTTAGCACAAAATTGGTTTTCAGTTTTTTCTTGTATATTGATTGTGTTTCCCCCTCCCAAATAGACTGCTCCTTGAAGGCAGAGAACATAGCTAATAATTCTTATGCCCCCTAGCTGCCTGACACAGTCAGCATTCAATTAATACTTGCAGTTTGATTGAGTTATGGAACTCCTCTGGCCTGAGGAAGAGGGGAATCTCCACCAAATCCCTGAGAGCCAGAGGGGGACTTTGGAAGAATCCATATTCTTGCTTTCTAAGTGTATACCACAACCTTCTAAAAACAAATGCATATATTTGAAATAGACTTTCATTTTTAGTTTGCTTTCATATGACATACTCATTTACCTCTTTACTCATGTGATCATATATTTCCCCCCTGAAATGTTAATAATCCATCCAAGTATTCAGATTTTCCAGTGGCCAATTTATATCATGATGAAAACGCTAATTATCAAAGCCAGACTCACCCTTGAAGGACAAGTGCTATATTTTTCATCAAAAACTCACGAGGTTGCCCTGGCCAGGTAGCTCAGTTGGTTAGAGTGTTGTCCCAATACTCCAAGGTTGTGGGTTTGATCCCTGGTCAGGGCACATACAAGAATCAACCAATGAATGCATAACTAAGTGTAACAACAAATAGATGACTCTGTCTCTCTGTCTCTCTCTCTCTCTTAAATCAGTAAATAAAAATTTAAAAACATCACTAGGTCTATGTTCAAGTGAGTTAAAAAGGTCTTTTATTTTATGAAGGCAACATAATACTTAGCCTTCACAAATGAGCTAACATATTTATTCTGAAGAACTCTATTGCTGTCCAACTTAAAATAAGGTACTCAAAGTTTTCCATTCATGGACTTTTTCCTCCAAAGAAATACGCAGGTCAGCCTTAATCCATGTGATTTGTTATTGTCAGGGTGGTGAGTGGTTTTGCTTCAGAACAGTGAAATTGCTTTCTGTGTCTATAAAGTCAACAAGACAGACTGTGCTGTAGAAAAATGGAATTTAGGTAGATGTGGCTTGATTTTAGAGTTACCAGAAAGCATGAGGAGATGCTCTGTGGTGCCTTTTATTTACAGCCTCTCTCTGATAATGCCATTCTTCCTCTTCCTCTCACTCTCTGCAGGTTTCAACCCTGCCTTTGCCATGATGGTCTGCCTTGCTTTGCTCATAGCCCTGCTGTCTATTAATGGATTTGCTTACTTTATAAGGTACATTTTTGTTTGTTTTTTGTATCTAAAAATACAAGCCCGTAATAACCTTGTTAATATTGATTTCCAGGAAGTCATGTTTCAGTACAATTGCCTCATTACATGACCCACTGATTTTCTTTTTTCCATAGTGATTTACCATCCCTACTAGCCCTATTTAGGGTGAAGTGTTTTCATGATGTCAAGAATAATTTCCTTAATTGTGTTGCCAGTGTTGTTGCCTGTGAGTAAATCTGGATCTCAACACTATCATAAAATAAGAGAACTAGTACTTTAGAGCTTATCTACTCCCTATCTGTGCTCTTTTTCCTACTGGCAGCATCTTCTATAACCATCTCCTTCCCTAAATGGTATAGACTTGTAGGGAATGGAGTAGGGGTATTTTAACAAGTTCAAAGAATTAGGCAGTATTAGCTAGAATCCAATATTTAGGGATAGTGATACTAATTCACAAGATTGTAATGGGGATTAAATAAACTAAAGTCCCTAGAACAATATCTGGCTCATAGTAGGAACTCATCAAATGGCAAATCTCACCTCCTTCCCAAACAGATAAGACTCTCCTGCTGATTGTTGGGAGTTCATAATCCTCACTTTGATACTCATGACTTTTGCCTGGAGTATCATATTCCAGATTTTTACTGTCTTTCTTCCTTGGACCAGAGCTCTCCTAGGTAATCGTTAACATCATCATTGTCACCATTTGTCTTCCTCACTCAGGTCCCTTAACAGGTGACCAACCATTCTCATAAACTAACTCAGGATCAGGGATAAATAGCTGAAGATGGCTTACTATGACATCCTTTTCTTATAATCTTTGCATTTTAACAGTTAGACCCCCATACTGGGATGATTTAGGGAATGTAAAGAATGAAATCAACCACAACTCTCCCACTTTACATATTCTACCCAGCAAACCATACGTTTGTTATCTCTTTGTAAATGTGGTCCTGTCAGCAATGTGATGCAAAATTGGTAGGGAATGGAATGCAGCTATTTTGGTAAGTTTCAAGAAAGACTGTCTAAAGTGTATTAAGTACCTGTATAAATTTGGACCAGACACTAAACCTCTCTTGGCCAGAATTTTCTCATTTTAAAATAAAGGAATTGGTTTAGATGATCTTTAAGACCCCTTCCAGCTATAATATTCTAATGACTGTGAATCTATATTGAAACTATAATAGGAATAGTTCTTATAGCTTAATATGTTGGCATTCCTGTGAAAAAACACTATGATCTATTCTCCCCAGAATTAGAAACTTGATAAAGCCACACAGAGCAGTAGGTAGCTTATGAACTGGTACAACACACTTGATAAATGTTAATGACAGATAGCACCAGAATGTTACTGGTGACATTAGACCTTGGTCCTTGGGTTTGGCTAAGAAACAATTCAGAGCCAAGAATTCTGGCATAAGAAATTTATTTAGAAAGGCACAGAGATAGAAGAAGTGAGCCAACCGGGCAGCATGTTCTCAGGAAACAAGTTACAGAGGCAAAAGAAGTGCCCTTGGAGCTCAGGAAAAAGAAAGGCAAAGAAAATGAGCCTGTGGGGAGAAGAAGGGAAAGGCAAGGGAGTTTCAGAGAGAGTGCACATTGGGTCTTTCATCTTAAGGTGTTTTACCTGTTTTTCAAAGGCAGAGATTTTAGAGGCGGTTTCAGGGAAGGATCTCGATAGGATATCCATCAGCTTTCTAGGTGTGTCCTTTCAGGGTTATGGTTTTTACTGATTGGTCAGTACCAGGGCAGGGGGTTTTTAATCATTGCAGGTGGTCCTGATGTCAGCCATGGTGTCTCTTCACCTGGTTTTGCTGCTTTACTGAGCCTGGGAAACGCAATTGAGGCCTAGATGTTATCTCTAGTTTGACCAAAACACTGTCTCTGTGGTCAACAGACCTGAGGCTTTGTTCCTAAAATTATTTGATGTGGGTCAGAATCTCGTTGTTCTGGGGGCTTAATGCTTAAGAGAGGGGTCATGCAAGGGATTGTATGGGAGTTGTATGAGGATATTCTCCAGCTCCCTTGTCCCCCTCTGATGGGGTCTACTACATGACTAGTGACATGCCAGAGGAAGAAAGTTCAGGGAAGACTGAAAACCAAATGGCCAGCGATTTGAAAGGTCAGGGGGTCTAAACCACAGGACCAGTGATATGCTAGGGGAGGAAAGGTCACTTTCAGGGCAAGCTCCCACCCCGTAATACTTGTTTTCCTAATTTTTCTCATTGCCTAGCTGCCTATTATATCAATAAAGACATTAATTCAAAGGAAGTTTTTTTTCATTTCTGTGACTGTGACATATTCCAACTCACAACAGAAATTTAATGTCTTTAATTTAGCTGCTGCCAAAGAATAAAGTATTTAATTAACAACATTAGCTACTTAGTGAAAAGAAATTTCATTCAATCAATAAGCTTCCCCCTTTATGGAGATTTGAGGAGTAATAGACTTGGCTACCCAATGCTCAAACATCCCATGGTAAGGTGGTAAATGGAGTCACTCAGCTGTTGGTGTTAGTTGTCACTCCCCACTCAAATGGCTGGTCTCGCTGGTGTTTCCCGTGGAATGAACTGGTTCTTTGGGTTTAGAGTGAGCCCAATCTGCAATTCTTGGTAAGGGAAGGAAAAAAGAAAACAAAAAACATGGAGTTGGGGGGATTTGTTTTGGAGTTTGTGGCTGAAGGGCAAAGAAGATTGGAGAGGAAACTGATTGGAGAGGAACATGATTAGAGATGAAAATGATTGGAGAGGAAAATGAGTTTGAGACAATTGGTACTTGAAGTGGTCACCAAAAACTCAGAGATGGGACAAAATCACATCATTTTTGAGTCACTTGGTTCTTGGTTCTTCAGCTCACAAAGCACAAAGGACGCCCTCTCTTTGCTGCCGATCTCCCTCTCTCTGCCCACAGAGCTGCAATCATAACAGCTGAGTGGCTGATGAGTTTCTGTAATAGATGGTGATTACTTGCAGGAGAGTGACTCTCTGTTCCTTCATTTTCTGTGTTTTGATTGTTTAAGTTTTTTTCAGAAAGAAAGACATGTAAAGAACCCAACCACCCCAAAACAAAGGATTCTTTGAACTCCTCCCTTTTCCCTCATCTGAAACAGATTGCCTCTCCTTTCTATAAGGCTCTCCTGTGCTTCATAATACTAATGATCATAATGATAATAATGAGCCCTTATACTTTCATAGTGCTTCATGCTTTTCAAAGCACTTTCACATACATTAGTTAATTTGAGTTTCAAAACAACTATATAAAAGCAGATAATGCAAGGACAATTATCTCACTAAATAGATGAGGACACTGGGGCATGAAGAGGTTAAATTATTTATCCAAGGTCATCTGGCTAATTAATGACAGAATATGAACTATACTCCAGGTCTTTGAATTGGGAGTACAGTTCCCTTTCTACTTGAGTATATTCTGTAGCATGATTATTTTGACAGGTGTGCTTGCTTTAAGACAATTCACTACACATATGAAAGAGATAAGTTAGGGAGTGATGCTTTACTTTGCCAAAAAATTCATGGGGTCTACCCCAAAGTTCCCTACAGGGCCATTTTAATTTTCTCTGCAGGGCAGCAGCTCCCATAGTGATAAGGGACATATTTGTTGGCAGACAATTAGAAACATATTGTTTGTTTACAAACCAATGCAATCACTGTGGAAAACTGACTGGGTTGCTGATACATAAAGCTTCAGTGACACTGTACGTTTCTTAAAGCCACTTTACAAAGCACCTTGATTCAGTGGTTGCTTTCCCCACTCTGATACTCAGCTTTAGTACATTCCATTAAGGGCTTATGGAAAAAGTAAAGTAAAACTGTAGCTTTCAGACCCACAAGGCAAAACAGAACAAAACAACCGCGTGAACTAATCCAAGATTCTCTCCAAGTCCCCATATTGACCCATCAGCTCAACTGAGATGACCTATTTGCTTAATTTTGTTTTTTTATTTAGTGTGTTTTTATGTCTGTATAATGGAGATTAATGATTCTTGGCCCTGGTATTATTAAAATATACACTATAGCATGTGAGAAAGGGTGTTGAGTTCTTTAAAAGTATTCAGGGGTTATATTTTGAAATGTGCCCTTGTGATGGGAACATCGCTTTTTTGGCCTCAGATACCATCCCCATGTAACACCTTCATCCCTTCCTTTGATGTCTCTTCAATAGCATTTTCACTTTTCTCTTTTGGCCTTTGTAACTCTGCAAGTTGTGAGGACCAGGGTTGCTGCCTCTCTTTGCTGTGGGTACTGTGGTAAAGATCCATGTGTAGTTATTATCTCAATTATCCTGTATATTTTTTAACTTCTTTCATAGGGCAAATGTACCCTGGGTTTGAAAAACACCCAGCCCCCTATGACCCTCTGATGTTATGCTTGTTTCAGGCACTGTATAAATAATATCCAACTGATTAAAGGGTCCAACAGAATTCTACTAACTTTGGATGATGTGACATTTATCTATCTTCATTTTGGCAGTAAGGCAAGGAGCTTCCCTTTCTCTTGCTGAACTGTCCAATATGGTATCCACAAGCCAAAAGTGACTACTGAGCACTTGACACGTGGCTAGTCTGGATTGAGATGTGCTGTAAGAGTAAAATACACACTGGATTTAGAGGACTACAAAAACATGTAAAATATCTCATTAAATTTTAAAAATATATTAATTTTATCTCAAAATGATAATACTTTGGATCTACTGGGTTAAAGTCTACTGTTAAAAGTAATCTCACCTTTCTTCTTCTTACGTTTTTTAATGTACCTATTAGAAAACTTAAAATTATATATGTGGCTCATGTTACATTTTTATTGGATAATGCTGTGTTAGAACAGTTATGTGGAAGCGATGCAGCACACTTTGAGCTATAGTGTAGTTTTGACTTCATATATCCCTTCATTGTACATTTGGACTCAACGTTTGTTTGCAAGTTCCTCAAGGGCAGGGATACATCTTTTTTTTTTAATGTTAGCCCATAGCACCTGACATGGTGCTGATAATGTAATAGGTGCTTGTAAAAGTTTTGCAAATGAATCAACTAGTTAAAGAGAGTTGAACTTCACTTGGGGTTCTGTTCTGACTGTGACTGTGTTGTAGCTGGTGGTCTTTATTGAGTGCCTGCTACTATGTACTGGCCCTGTATTAGAGTTGGCATATAGCCCCTGCCTCAAGGAGATTACATTCAAGTCAGAGAAGCAAATCATACTACACAAAAAAGTTGGTAGATACCCTATTGGACAAAAGACACTAGAAATATGGTAGAATTTCAGAAGAGACAGATCAGTGGAGAAAGTCTTTTCAGGGACCCAGCACTGAAGCTGTGTCTTAAAGAAGGAAGAACAAGATTTTTCTAGATCACTGGTCAGAAACTTGTAACCACTTTTGTTTACCCCTTATGGGTACAAAAATTAGTAGCTGGATTTTTGAAATTGTGAGATTACACATAAGAATCTGAATTTCTGAGTGTTCTTTAAAAGGTTGGATGATCTATAAACCTTGGGTATCATTGTGTCAGTTCATTGGAACTCAGTAGTAGGTGCTCTTTTTGGAAAAGGCATGCTTTCTGCCGTGTGACACAGTTCCCAAAACTGTCTATTGTCTTGTACTGAGCCTATTTCATCAATTTATATTACCCATCTGGCTCCTATAGTCATCATAGGCAAAGAAAACAGCATAAGCAAAGCTTGGAAAAGAGAATATGTAGAGAAGAGTTTTGTCAAATATAGCTGGCAATGGGAGAGTGTGCCTTTCTGTGCCCAGTATATAGCCAAAATAAAGACCTTAGTCTTTGAAAATTCTAGTATGGTGTTGGCAGGAGGTAGGGAGAGGATGCAAAAATGTCATATTATTCCCATGTACTCTACTTTTGCTACACCCATGTACCAGATCCGAGAATTAATTATCTCTGTGACCAAATTGATCATTTGCCTAAATGACAGTGAAAGGTTAACTTTAACTAGTTGGCTGGGTGAGAATTGATTTATAGGGCAATAGTCTATGCAGTTGGAATCAAATAAAATGTTCAGCTGTTGATTTAATTTTAATTATAATACTAACTCTTACTTGTTTAAATCATCAGATCCTGCTGTAAGGTTGATATCATGTTCCTGGAAATGTATTGTTGAATACCAGAATTATTACTCTGACTTAAAGCTGTATTCTGCCTTCATGTCATAAAATCACATTGATGACAGCCTTTATTTTTGAAGCCACCAGAGAGCCCTGAGGTGATGGAATTTGTCTGGATTTGCCACGCTCAATATGTCTTGTATGAAATTTCCCACCTCAGTTAGAAACAGTAGATACTGAAATGCAAGTTCTAAAGCAATCCCAATACATAACGTGATACTAAAAAAACAAGTGTTAAATTCTGTGATAAAATATTTTTATCCAGAAATACATGATCAGTGGTAAAAGCAGATGGCTAAAGTTGTTGTACAAAAGTAGCAATATAGAGTATAGTTTTTATCAAAAGCAATAAACCTATTTTTTGCAATAAATCTCTTTAAGTATATTTTATTGATTATGCTATTACAGTTGTCCCATTTCCCCCCTTTGTCCCTTCCTCCAGGTATCCCCATTCCCTCCAGCAATGCCCTCCCCTTAGTTCATGTCCATTGGTCGTACATGTGAGTTCTTTGGCTTCTCCACTTCCCATACTATTCCCAATATCCCCCTGTCTATTCTGTACCCATCAACTATACGTCTTATTCCCTATACATTTTCTCCCACTCTCCTCCTCCCCCTACCTGCTGACAACCCTCTGTGTGATCCTCATCTCTGTGACCCTGCCCTTATTCTAGTTGCTTGCCCAGTTTGTTTTTCTTTATTTAGATTCTGTTGATAGTTGTGAGTTTGTTGTCATTTTACTGTTCATAGTTTTTGATCTTCTTTTTCTTAGGTAAGTCCCTTCAACATTTCATACAACAAGGGCTTGGTGATAATGAACTCCTTTAGCTTTACCTTGTCTGGGAAGCACTTTATCTACTCTTCAATTCTAAATGACAGCTTTGCTGGACAGAGTAATCTTGATATATGTCCTTGCTTTTCATCTCTTTGTATATTTCTAGACAGTTTCTTCTTGCCTGCAATGTTTCTTTTGAGAAATCAGCTGATAGTTTTATGAGAACTCCTTTGTAGGTTACTCTCTTCTTTTCTCTTACTGCTTTTAAGATTCTGTCTTTATCTTTAATCTTTGGCATTTTAATTATAATGTGTCTTGGTGTGGTCCTCTTTGGGTCCAAATTGTTTGGGACTCTCTGTGTTTCTTGGACTTGTATGCCTATTTCCTTCACCAGATTGGGGGATTTTTCTTTCATTATTCTTTCAAATAAGTTTTCAATTTCTTGCTCTGTTTCTCCTCCTTGTGACTCCCCTATGATTTGGATGTCGGTACATTTAAAGTTGTCCCAGAAGTTCTTAAGCCTCTCCTCATTTTTTTGAATTCTTGTTTCTTCTTTCTGTTTCAGTTGGCTGTTTATTTCTTCCTTTTTTTCCAAATTGTTGATTTGAACCCTGACTTCCTTCCCTTCACTGTTGGTTCCCTGTATATTTTTCTTTATTTCACTTTGTATAGCCTTCACTTCTTTATTTTATGGCTGTACACAGTCATTTCTCTGAGCATCCTGATTACCAGTGTTTTGAACTCTGCATCTGATAGGTTGGTTATCTCCATTTCATTTAGTTCTTTTTCTGGAGTGTTGTTCCGTTCTATAATTTGGACCATATTTCTTTGTCTCCTCAATCTGTAAGTCTCCTTGTGTTTCTGTGTATTAAGAAGGGCTGTTTTGACTCCCCTGTCAGTGCACCTGTTACATTGTAAGGGGCGGAGACTTAGGTATTTGCCAGGGCAGTACAACCTGCTTTGCCAGTTCGTGGCACTGTGTGTGATAGAGGGGTCAGAGAGGGAACAATGCCACTTGCTTGGCTCTCTAGTCATTTCCACTACTTCCCCTAAGCATCTGGCACCCTTCCAGTTGCTGCCCTGGTGCTGATTTCAAGAATAGGCAGGTTTGCATATGTTCTAGGACCCTGTGGGTTCTTTAAATGGACTCTCCTGAGAGATTGGTGAGTCTACCTATGCCTCCATCTTGGCTGGAAGCCAACAAATCTATTTTTAAAATCCTTACTTCCTTGGTGGTATCCATGTCAGAATGACAGTTCATATTCATTGGCTAAATATTTTGGCCCCAAAGTGTCAAAATAATAAACATTGCTCGATTTTGGACTGAATTAGCCTTTTCTCTGTACAGGCCTTGTAATAGTCCAGTAATGCCTATAAAACCTCCACCTGTTCCTTATTACTTTCCTACTGAGGCACAAAATGTATTTGGGTTCCATACTGGTTCTCACTAAATCACTATAAATAGCAGAATAGTGCTTCCTTCAAGACGAACAAAGTGCCTTAGGTTTTAAAATCCTGTTCCTTATGACAGAACTTTTCTTTCACTTGTGCTTATATTTGGCATAATGAGAGAAAAAAGCAAACACCATTTCTCACCATACGAGTGAGGAAAATGAAGAGCAATATAGATTAATAGCCTTATAGAGAATGGTCTTTTTATTTTTATTTATTTATTTATTTTTACTATTTTGGCCCAGATCAAAAGGAAGGCATTACCCTAGGAGAATATAGCTTTTGGCCTCCATATCTTTTGGCATTTGGCTTGTATCACAGGTTCTGAAGGGAAAAGATAGGTGGCTATACATTTTCCTTAATTGCTGTGTAGTCACAAAATTGTAGCTGGCCGTGTCTAATCAGTGAAGAAACCAAGCCAAGAATTCCATGCAAAGGGAATGTCTGAAAGTGTAAACTCTTGGTGAATATAGAATTAATTCAGTCCAGAAAAATTAGCAGGTTTGTAGAAGTTAGGTCAGGAAAGGCAGTTTTTAGAGGAAAGTGAAGCTGAAGCCCAAAAGTTTATGGATTTTGGCAGATTCTCTTGCTTTCACCTTTGCCCTTAATAGAGAGGTCTATATCTCAATGTACGCATGTAGGTGCTCCTGCTGAGGTAAGAAAATAAATAATGAAAGGGAAGTAGAGTCCTCTCTGGCCTTCCTCTGATGTAAGAGTGAAGAGTCAAGTTTTACATTTTGTCTGAATCTTGAGCTGTTTGAATTGCAACACATTAGGGGATAGGTATAGTTTACTATTGTCTTGGGACTTTGTTATAATGTTATCTTGATAAAATTAACATAGGTCTAAAGAAAGTAGGATCTTCAGCTTATCAAAGACCGTTATAGGCAGAGTGTGTGAAAGTACTTAAAATTAAATTTTATTGGCAAGCGAGAGTGAAACAAAGTATGATGCTATAGAAAGAACTCCAGCAAGTGTAACATCTATGTTCTTCCTCCAGTTCCTACATCCCTCTCTAGGTTTTTGTTTCCTCATTATAGAAAGGTGGGTGTTACAGTTGTGGCTGGGAGCTTGCCTAGACAGTATCAAATGTAACTACTATCTCTGAATTGCTATAATTCTATAAAAGGCATGTTTGGAGACATGGAAAAAATATGAGAAACCTGTTGATTTATTATTTCTTCATGTGAAATAAGTCTGCTGGTTCAGTTGAAGATAAAGGTGATTAATTTTAAAGGTTAACATAGACTGCAAATAACTCTTCCTTTTGTCATTCAACTGTGTACTTCTTGCCCTCTGTTACAAAACTTATGTGTACAAGTTAACAAATCAAGCAAGAGGGAATTTGGCCTTTTTAAGCAGTAGACTCATAAATCTTAGGGAGATGATCTACTAACTCTGTATCATTTTATTGCTTTATGGGATACTTTCTGCCATTAATCTTGACTGCACAAAGAAGGATGCCATTGAAGATGGTATAACAAACAAACAAACAAACAAAAAAACCAGGACTGAAAGACAGAAGGGTGGGATTCTGTCCCAGTTCTGCAATTGATCTCTTTCAAAATGCTATATTTTTATCTTTTTATTATTTTTGTCCATAAAATGAGGATCCCAGATTAAATTATGACTAGTGTTCTTTTTTGCCCTTCCAAATCTATGATTCTAATCCTCTCTAGGACATAGAAGTACCTGCAAACCTGTACCTTTCTTTTGTGGTATATAGAGTTAAAGCATTGTACCAACCTTGGTCTAAAAAATGTACTAGGGGTAGGGAAAATAAATCAATCTTGTTTACAGAGTTTAGTTCATATAGTTACTTTCTTTGTAATAAAAAAGAAAGAAAACAAGTAAACACAATATCTATACCATAGCTCAATGCTGTGTCCTAATAATGAGAATATTTGTAATAAACTTTTTTCCTGATACATTCACAGAGAGGAAGTTGTGACAGTGTAAGCTTCCAGATAACCTCAGAGGTCCAAAGTAGGAGGTCCCCAAAGCTTTCCTTTTCTACAGGGAGCCTAACTCCAACTACCTATGAAAATCCCAACATAGCAATTTATGAGGTAGGGTATCAACTTCTTTCTAATCTGTTGTCTTCTTGTGTTTTAAAAGGAGGCAGTGATTTAGGATGTAGTCTGTGGGCAAAAATATTGAGACTTTTGGTAAGTCTTTTCAGTTTTTTGTCTGTTATCCCCTTATGGACTTGTTCGGTTGACATTTTTGACAATGATTTTCCTCACTAACTAATCTACTTACTTATACCTTCATTGATTTTTCAAATCCATGTATTTACTATGCATGTGGAAAAAGCTGTGAGACCCAGACACTTAATCATGTCACTCCTTCCAGAAGGTATAGATATAATAGTAGAAGAAATGATTTTTTAAGTCAATTGTTTGTGACAGGATGTCTTGATAGATGTTTGGGTACAGTAGGGTTTGGGTAAACACTTCTCTTCAAATGCTAGTTGTTCTTATAACTGTTATCCTATGATATTATTTAAATAATAATTTTAAAAACTATTCATTCATTTATTTTTTAGCCTGTACTGACTCTTGTAGTAACAGGTTACCTTTTATTGTGTAAAATAGAAATCTTTTTATTTCATTTAATTTTCTGTCGTTCAAGCTTTAAGAGGCCACCTCTGACCCCTTGTTCTAAGATACTGGAATCTGGCAACCAGAACAAATCTTGCATCAGTTGGAGAGATGAATTGTTTCTTCTCAGGGGGAAAGAGTTAAGCAGGGGGTAAAAGGGAAACTAGATTGCTTTTCTGTCTCTCCTAAGTGAGGCCATCCCAGTGTGGTTTCCTTGTTTTGTTCAAAGATACTCCCAAAAGCATCAAACACTCTCAACTTCAATAGTAACTACAAAGAAAGTCCAAAACAAGACAGAATGGGTTATTTAATTGTCTACCACATTGGGTTTTCCAAGTGAGTGCTCTCATCCATTGGATAAATAATTGACAAGGGTCTAAAACACCAAAACTGGTATGGTATACATTTGCTCAGTGTAGCTGAGTGATTTAACTTAAATTTGTGGCAGGAACCCTCTGGATCTCACCTTGGACTTAATTTGCTTTAAGTATAAACTTGAGATATTGGGGAATTAACAGTTCTCCTTTCTCAATGACTAAGAATAAGTTAATCACATAGCTTTTGGAAGTCAAATGGTATGGGTTGACGGTTTTATACATATATTGACACCTCTAATATTCTTTTTTTAGTATATTTTATTGATTATGCTATTACACTTGTCCCATATTTTTCTCCTTTATCCCCTCCGCCCTGCACACCATCCCATCATCCCCACACCTTTTGGTTCATGTTTATGGGTTGTACATCTCAGTTCTTCGGCTTCTCAATTTCCTAGACTATTCTTAGCCTCATCCTGTCTATATTTTTTGGCATTTTCCCACACTTTCACCGGCCCCAGCATTCCCCACTTCCCACCCTCAATCCTTCCTCCAAGTGGCTTTGTTGATGGGTCCTTTACGCATGTTCCTTGATGACTCTTCCCCTCCTTTTCCCCTGTTATCCACCTCCCTCTTCCCCTCTGGTTACTGTTAGTTCGTTTTTTTATTTCAATGTTGCTGGTTATATTTTGCTTGCTTGTTTATTTTGTTGATTAAGTTCCACATATAGGTGAGATCATATGGTATCTGTCTTTCACCGCCTGGCTTATTTCACTTAGCACAATGCTCTCCAGTTCCATCCATGCTGTTGCGAAGTATGGTAGCTCTTTCTTTCTCTCTGCTGTGTAGTATTCCATTGTGTAAATGTACCACAGTCTTTTGATCCACTCATTTACTGTTGGGTACTTTGGTTGCTTCCAATTCTTGGCTATTGTAAATGGTGCTGCTGTGAACACTGGGGTGCATAGGTTCTTTTGAATTGGTGTTTCAGGATTCTTAGGGTATAATCCCAGCAGTGGATTTGATGGGTCAAAAGGCAGTTCCATTTTTAGTTTTTTGATGAAATTCCAAACTGTTTTCCACAGTGTCTGTACTAGTCTGTATTCCCACCAACAGTGCACTAGGGTTCCCTTTTCTCCACATCCTTGCCAGCACTTGTTTGTTGATTTGTTTATGATGGCCATTCTGACTGGTGTGAAGTGGTATCTCATTGTGGTTTTAATTTGCATCTCTCTGATGGCTAGTGATGCTGAGCATCCTTTCATGTGTCTCTGGGCTCTCTGTATGCCATCCTTGAAGAAGTGTATATTCAGGTCCTTTGACCATTTTTTAATTGTATTGTTTGTCTTCCTGGAGTGGATTCATGTGAGTTCTTTATAAATTTTGGAGATCAAACCCTAGTCCGAGGTATCATTGGCAAATGTATTTTCCAATATGATTGGTTCTCTTTTCATTTCACTGTTGTTTTCTTTAGCTGTGCAGAAGCTTCTTATTTTGATGAAGTCTCATTTGTTTATTCTTTCCTTTATGTCCCTTGTTCTAGGAGGCATATTGGTGAAAGTATTTCTGCATGGAATATCTGAGATTTTCTTGCCAATGTTCTCCTCTCGGACTTTTATGGTGTCACAACTTATATTTAAGTATTTTATTTACCTTGAATTTATTTTTGTGTATGGTGTAAGTTGGTGGTTGAATTTTGCACGTAGCTGTCTAGCTCTCCCAGCACCATTTGTTGAAGAGGCTATTTTTCTCCATTTTATGCTCCTTCCCCCTTTGTTGCATAGTAATTGACCATAGAGACATGGGTTTATTTCTGGGCTCTCTCTTCTGTTCCATTAATCTTTGTGATACCTCTAATATTCTGAAATAAATATCAATTACTTAAGGCAGTCTCTTGGTTTTTCATCTGTAATATGAGAGGTTGAACTAAATTCTTAATCCTGTTTGCTTATTAGAATCTCCATAGGAAACTTAATAAAGTACCTATGCCCAGGCTCCACCCCTAGTAACTCTGATTTATTTGGTATAGGTTACGTCTAGGCATTGGTAGTATTTAAAAGTTCCCATACATGTGCAGATAGGGTTGAGAACTGCTGGACTAAGAGACGTCTAAAGGCCTCTTATGGCTAGGATATGCCATGATTCTCTGATTCTGTGGAAGAATCTACATGTTCAGTTGTGGTATGTTTTATTTGGTGGAGTTGGAAGATTATAGTGTAGAATTGAGAAGGGAAAAAATAAACATTTGTATGTAACTGTCTTTTAAGATTCTGTCAGATATTTCCTCATTAGGGACAGAAGCAGAGAATTCAGTTAGTTCCCATAATGACTGCTGGCCAGTCAGATGATGAGTATTTCTGAACTGTGTAGGCCAAAGGGGGCCTTTATCTGTACAAAAGGAGTATGTTAGTGAGAAAAATACCACACAGTGAAGTCAACATTAGGCTGATGGTGGGGTGAAAAAAAAACACATCTACAACTAGAAAACTGCCTGTCTATGCCTGAAGAGGACTCTGGGAGGGAGCCTAAGTTAAGTGAATCAACAGATCAAACAATGAGGTCTAGTTTGCCTTTTTAAATAGCTCTCTTTTAGGAGTATTTTAAAAAATATTTGATATCTATTTTCTGTTTAAAACCAAATCTTCATGAGAATTACAACTGGAAGATCTGGAAGTTACAGAAAAATGTGCCTAGAGTAATAGAAAAGGACAGGCTTCTCTAAGGATGTGCTATAACATTGACATAAATTCACACTTTGATTGTACACACAGATGTGTTCCCTTCAGAACTGCACATAAAATCAACCCTTATTTCATAGATATTCTTGGAGATGTGAAAAGAAAGCCAGATAAGCAGACCTCTTGGGAAAAAGAATTGTGAATCACAGATGTGAGAGCATGTCATGGGCTGCTCTAGTAACTACAACCTAGGAGAGAAGGGTAAGATGGGCAGTAGTACAACCTTCAGACACAGAGAGAGAACTCACTGAAATTATCATCCCTCTCCATTCTCTGACTTCATCTGCATCTCAAGCCATCCCTTTGTTCTGCTCTTTGTCTCATTTCTC
Source organism: Mormoops blainvillei (assembly GCA_004026545.1). Taxonomy (NCBI): domain Eukaryota; kingdom Metazoa; phylum Chordata; class Mammalia; order Chiroptera; family Mormoopidae; genus Mormoops; species Mormoops blainvillei. Next base: position 32,263 of record PVJD01013505.1, read on the forward strand.
TCCCTCTCCCTGCATGGCCTCCACATTCATCTCCCCTTCCCAGAGCTTTTTATCCCTCTGTTCCCACCTTTTTCTATATTCCTTATAGCTTTCCCTCTACCCCTGTCCTTTCCACTAAATATCTTCTCTTATCACAGAATCAGATCTTCAAAGATGAAAAGGGCCTAGAAAATCATCTAAGTGGTCCAGCTGTATCAGTGAGGAAACTGAGGCTCAGGCAGATTAAGGGGCTGCTCTAAGGCTCTGCCCCTGGAACTTGAGGCAGAGCCAGGTCGAAGACCTAGTTCCCTTGACTCTTAGTTAATACTCCATGGCCTTAGTGCAAAGCTAAAGGACTTTAAATTACTTTTAAATCTTTAGTGGATAGAGTTTGATGTTTCTTTCTCTTAATTAAAAAGTGAATGATGAGTGAAGTATTTTATCATTCTTTCTCTTAAAACAAAACAAAACAAAACAAAACAAATAGTGCATGTGTGGTAAAGATAAAACCTGCCCATTTTCTTCTTCATTATTAGTGAGGTAGGACACACACAGACTCAATAAAAATTTTCTTATAAAGTTTGTGAGAATTATCAAAATCTTAAAACACACATACACACACTCATCCCCCAAACCAAAGAAAGCCAATGAACAAAGCAAGAAATGAGAAATGGAAGACCTTGGTTCTATTACTACCTAGCATTCTGACCTTGGACAATTGTTTAATCTCTTTGGGATTCAGTTTCTTTATCATAATATGAAGGGATTGGCCTAGGGATACCTAAGACTCTTCCTAGCTTTCAAATTTCATGAATTTGCAAGGGGATAAAAGAAAGCTCTGCTTAACTATCTGTGAAAGTCAATAAGCCAGAGTGAAGGCTAACCCATGTTTATAATAAGGCTGACTCCAGGAAGAGGGTTTCAGGTACTGGGTATGGGCAGAGTCAGGGCTACCAGTATGCTGGTTAGGTTGTGCCCTATACAAGGACAGCATAACTCACGTGGTACTATTCACATTGTAGATATACACTAACTTATATCAGAGGGATGCAGGTGTGAGCAAAAAGATTCTGGCCTTCCAACCTAGTTCTGAGATGAGGTATCAAGGGTACCTTCTCATACCTATATTCTTACCAGCATACCAGACCATGCACATACATAGTCACTAGTAAATATATATGCACCTGGCTATGGGTTATCTTGACTATGCTTCACAGGTTTTTTGAGGTTACTCCTTTCTCCTGCCTAATATTCTTGGAGACACAATTTCAGCTTCTCAACCCCACCTCTACAGCCTGACTCCAAACCTGACAGAAAGACCTCACCTGGCAGGCAGGACTTGGTGGTATGAAGAGTATTCATGCTGCTAGTGGAATGTGTTTCCTGGTGCCTGAAGATATATGACTAAATAAGAGTGTGTTATATGCATGTATGTTTACAGCTGCAGTTGCTACCCAACATCACAGGGGTTCCACAGGCTATAACATAACTATTTTTTTTTAA